>JAPMNZ010932148.1:0-20737 GCA_029875035.1 Pomatoschistus microps | reverse complement strand
ATAATTGCAAATCAATTATAACTAAATTAAAAAGCCAAGCGATGAAGAATAAAGTCAATCTCAGCCATTTGTAGAACGTTTTACATATTTTTCCTCCCAAACAAAGAAGTTATGATCCTAGGCTTATACAACAGGAAATTGAAGCCCACAGGACAAGGGAATTGTCTCTGAAAGAACTCACAAGGAGCCTCTCCTCATCAATAACAAAAATACCTAAGTATTATGTGTTTGATAAGTGTGTTGGCAAGGGTTCATTTAATGAGCATTTGTGATTTCTTTGTGTCAACAGTGCAACCCAATTACACATAATCTACTCACGGACATGCTACGTATGCCTGAACACTCTTATCATAAGAATATATTACACAAACCCATTTTGCATTTGTCCCTATGAATTGAGAGAAGTTCTTGGGTCAACACATTAAATGACACCACCAGCCACTCAAAGTAAGAGTGAAACATGTAGTGTTTAAATACATTGTATCAAGGCAAACCATTTTTGTTATACTTCAAGTTGAATATGTTTGTATACACATTTCATGCAATCCATTCCCATACTGCACATCTCCCATCAGACAGCAGCAAATCCGCAAGGTTTTAAAGCTTTCATTCTGTATTTTATTATTAGTTTTTGTGCCAGGTGCTTCACTCCTGTCTGAGCCCTCACGTCTCATATGTTCACAGAAGCTGGCAGTATAGATCCATTGAGCCATTGAAGAGCTGTGACCACCATGCTGGGGTCCTACCTCCCAGTGAGAGTGTGTGTCTAAACCACATTTGATTTTTATACGCTCATGGCTAACAGGAGCCAGATGTAGTGGCCTCTCTCCTGTTCCATGTCTTTAATGAGATCTACCCAGTCATACAGCTGTGTACAGTAAAAACATAAAAAGTGTTTTTATATAAAGCTGAATTAGTTGTTGCATCACAATAAAGCTAAACCGGAAGTGCTGAGTATCAATAGATTGACAACTCCTTGTCATGTGTAATTTAATGTTATAATGTTATGTCTTTTTAATCATGAACATGTTTCTTCTTGACACAGTTTTCTTTAAATCCCCACTTTAAGTCCGCAAACCCAAACTGGTCTCGCTCTGCTGCCTCCGCCCTAATGCCGCCGATCTCTTGCTGCTGCCATGTTGGATAATCGTACCAACTAGTGCTACTGTGCACCCTATTGTGCAGTTCTGTTACCTACACTCCCATACAAAGTTGGGCGATAAATATCAGGGTTACACAAGCAATGTCCTCTAACATGAGCAAGTCAGATGAGGACCACAGATTGACCGGAGACATCGACACTTTATGCTGCGATGCCACTCGTGGTTACTCAACAAAGCAGCTACAATTATAAGATGACAATGGTCTTTTTAAATAATGTTCAGATGGCTATTTCTGAACTTTAATGTATCTGTTCGTCTTTATTTACGTGGTTACCAAAGCATATAAAAAAGACTCGGATCAGTTGTTCTAATACGTTTTGGGGAAGCTGTACTGCTCGGGTTTGCACGCATTTAGATAAAGCAATTACCAATCCAATCTTTCTGCACCAGTCCATCTGTCAATCTCGCCATCTTTTTCTCATTCCTGTTCAAGACGAAGAGATTCTTGAACTCTTTCAAAGGCGTCTTTCCCCAGTTTCATCATAGCTGGTTCATAGGGGAGAACGGGGTAATGTAGGACATCAGTAATGTGAGACACGCCCTGTTTCTAGGCAACGGAACACATTTGTGTGTTGCTAGCTTTGGCTTTGTAACAATCTGAACTTATACACAAACTTTGACATGAGTTATTCGATTTTTTACGTTTTTCAATAAAGTAAACTATTTTGAGTTTTAGATTAACTTAGAATGATCTTATATATGACAAAGCGTCTCTACCGTTCATTCCCTTTAGCTGAGATGCTACAATATTGAGGATTGGAGAAGGAAGTACAACTTTCCTCTGACAAACATAATTATCCAATTGAGTTTGGTTAGTGTGAGATAAATATTATATACAAAAAATAACAACACTTGGTTCATCAATGTTCATACCCAGAAGAAGGAAAATAAATAAATACAGTGAATAGCAACAAAGTAAATGGAAATCAAATGTGCAGAGGGTGGGTCAGAGATGGGCCGAGGTCCCAGTTGGCCCTGACTTCAAACATCCTGCGCTGCTGCACTAAGCACCTGTAGTGCGTTAGAGCTGCTCTCATCACTATTACAGATCATACAGTTCTGCCATGAGACGCAGAGGAGCGGGACTTCAAACATTACACCGAAAGACACACTCTTAGAAGAACAATTTAGGGACTTCTTTTGCTTAATGGCTTCACTGTTCAGTCATTTAAAGCAAATATTACAGGAAACAGGACACATAACTGCCTATTTCTAATTTTGCAGATAGTCATATTTCACACTTTATTCTAATATAAGCCTGGCACTGATCTGAACTTGGACAAATGTGTCATAAATGCGTAAATATTGAACTATAATGACTCAGAGTCATTCTGCTGAGCCAAGGTTGTGTTGTCTGATGTTTGCTGACTCACAGTGCGATGTGGTTCCCATGTGATCCTGGATCTGTTGACCACACGGTTCCCCACTCACCCACAAGAACAAGAAGCCTGTTTGCTCCATTCTCATCTCTATTTGCATTACATTTAATGTTAGTGGTTATATGTTCATGTCAGCAGCACTCGCCCCTTACACTCTCGCTATGGTTATATATGGTAATATTTTGTCTCTGTCGTAGACACCAGATTATTTCTGTCTTGAGTACACGAGGCTTGTTTCCTGCTGACGTGTCTGAGATGTCCTGAACATCAGAGTGTCTCACTCACATCTCTGTGAACTCCATGATGGCAGCTGGAGAATATGTCTCCACATTACTGCAGTCTCCTTCACTGGTGTTTCTGTTCAGCCTAAAACAACAACTCCAATGTAATCCTCAAATTGTGCACTCCAGATTAGTCTACAAATGATTTTAGTAATTCTGCATACATATATATAGGAAACAAGCATATATATATATATATATATATATATATGCGTGTGTTGAAGTATTTACAGCTAGTTAAGAATCATAGCACCTACTTACATTGTATATTTTGCATGCTCTCTGTGTGCTATTACCACTTTGCAATATTGAAATTTCCCCACTGTGGGACGAATAATGGTTCTCTTATCTTATTAACTGACTCCACATTGCTAACTGAGAGTAAGATAAATATAATAAGATTAAAATATAATTTTACATGAACCATATTGAGAGTAGAGTTGGCACAGCCCAGAAACATTTCTGTTTGAAAAAAGTACCATTCTTTTAGGAATTAGGTAAATTAGCAGATTAATCGAGGCAACAAATTGTAATTGAAGTTGTTTTGTAATTTATTAATTAAATGATTCGATTAACTTTATGATCTGTGATTGTGTAAAAAAAAATCATAAAAAGCGTGTTTTAGAAGTTTTATCTGACTCTTGCTGATTATAGCATCTTGTTTGATATAAAGTTGCCCTCAGTGGTAAAGGTGGTAATAACAGGACATGACACCTTCTGTAAGCACGAGCCAAACGTCCCAGGACTCCTGACATCTCTGTCAGCAGAGCTAAATTTACAAGACAATAAATTAACAGGACTTTCAGACACATATGCAGCATGACACAATTGTCCCTGAATAACTGTTCCATTTCAACTGTCTGACCTAAACAGGTAATAACAGTTTACCAGCTTTTAAATGCTGATGAAAGTTTTATTTTAATTCATCAAAATATTTTATACAGAAATACATTTTGTACAATGTAGACTCAAACGTCTTTCAGGGTCCATAAAAGTGCGATTCATCTAACAACAGAACCTTCCAACCACTGAGCCACTGTCTCCACTGAATGATTCACGATCATTACTTGGTCGTTGCATTTCATGTCCTTGTCGAGCATGTTCTCATATCTTCTAAGTGATGGGCTCTCTAAATGTGGGAGCGTATATTTTAATACGAACCAAACATTTTTTCTTGATCGCTCATATGCCTTGGATTTTCCCCTGTTTAGCCTCTGATGTAGCCAGTAATTTTCCCTTCTGGATTCTGTTGCAACTTGTCTCATCTCGACAAACACTTCCTTCCAAAACTACTTGACAGTTGCTTTTCTATTAAGAAAAGGGATGTGTGCAGAAATCTGTCACAACAATTTACAAAAGCATTAAGAGAGAAAGTATCAACAAAGTTTAGATTAGCGTCTTTTCCTCACCTCAGCCGACTCAATCCATTCACCAATAGTGTTGGGGTTTTAAAGCTCAAACACAAATGTGTTTATTAAGAAGATTAGCAGTCACAGTTGATCTGGCATAAACAGAGGAATTGTTTTCTCCAGTATTTGATAAATTCATGGTTTACTACAGCTAACTAATTCCAAAAAGAATTTTGCACATTATTTTTTGCAGCAGGTGAACAACATTGAAGGAGACACAAGTTAACATGGGGTTGTATTGTCTTATTAGACGACACAAGGCTCATTCTGCAGTCTGATTGAATGATAATCCTTGTGAGAGCCTCAACACAAAATAAGGTAGTGGGGTGCATCACGGACCATCGACAGAGGTGGACTCAAGGAACCCTTCTGTCGTGACTTCTCTGATGAAAATCCCTTTCTGCTCAGAGCATCACATGGTGGTCTCAGCAGGGACTTCTCTATTGAAGCATTTTCTTCAAGTTCACATAATTAGATCCCCAGTGGGCCAATCCTTTTACATACAGTGACACATATAAAACCATGCAATTCATCCTGATGATAAGAAAATTACACATTTCATGAGTACAACAATGTAATATTGTGACTGCCCTGAATTGCCATCAGTTACAAACAAATATAATCACGAACCCATATTTGTTGGTACGTTTTTTGGATCTCTCTGTTCTGCTACCTTGTAAGAAATTAAGAAGTATAATATTGACATAAACATTGGTTGTTTGTCTTGGGGACAATATTATGCAAGAGTCAAGATTTGTGCAAGGACAGTTTAGAGGTGTATGGTTATTGCTTAAAGGTTTTTATGGAGGATGACAGCTTGCAACCAAAACACAGGAGAAAGTCCTGTATATTTCACATGTGGTTCTGATTTAAACCGTATCATCGCTACACTGGATCATCTTTGCTCTGCTCACACATTTCAACATTCTTTGCTTTCTTTTGTAATTTCTTTGTTTATGAAATCTAGATCAGGTTTAGTCAAGTTTGTTTCATGCAAATTGTCCCTAAAATGAAAGTTCTGTACATTTACCAATTTAAGTGATATAATATTTTAAATTGCATTGTTGTTATATTGGAACAAAATTTATATCGTTATATATTAATATCAGGTTCTAAAAAGTTACTGTCCCAATTTGCACGGGGAAGGGGAAAATAATTGTTTTAGGTTTGTATTGTTTCTTTAGTATACTCATGAGTGGGCTTGCATCTCCATATCATAATTTATCATTTGAAGGCATCTAGGTTTGAGAGACAGCAGACAACTCAGTAACCTCTACGATGTGCCCAATAAACAGAGCCCTCCCTCATGTCTGCCTCTCTCTCCCAGCGCTGCCACTGATAAAGCACCGGTCCTGCGTGAGCATCAAACCCGCAGCGCGGACAGACGCACACACACCGGGGCTCACGCTGGCTCAGGGCTGTCACTCTTGACCCAAAGTGTCTGGACTTACCGTGAGCACGTGCGCGGGGACCGGACACTTGTTGCTTGCGGACGTGCGCGCGTGGCACCGACAGCAGCGCGTTTGTGATGGACGCTCCAGAGAGCTCTGAACACCGACAACCGAGTCTGAAGGCACCTCTCACTCTATAAAGTTGACTTTCGTTTTTTTGCCTGTGTGGATAAGTGAAAAAGATCCAGGCCTTCAGTGCGCCATGCTTGTGCTAAAGCGGGGTTTGAGCATCAGGACAGCGGGGGCAGCGGGGGTCAGGCTCTCGCCCAGGTGGTCGTTATGCCCCAAACCCATTCCTCTGCGGATTTACAGTATGTGCCTTCTCCTGCTGCTGCTTCTCATGCCGCGAGTGGACACTTCATGGTGGTAAGTACTGCGATCAGGGACATTCATTTAATAATGATTATCTGGAACAGAGGTGGCAAATGCACTAGGGTCCTGTCTCTTTATATGCAGAAGTATGATGCTAGTTAACAAATCAACTCTGCTATTGAAATCATTAACTTGTAAATGTACAAGATTTTGAGAAGTAAAGAAGCAAAATGCATTTGTTGAAAAATTTATATTTACTCTATTTGATATTTATTTTAGGAATTGCCTTTGCTATATCATTGTATATGTTTAATTCTAGGCCTGAATAAGAATATACAAAAGGTCAGAGATTTTTGGGTTCAAATCTAAAAGGTGAAAGTAAAAAGTTGCCAGAAAAATAGGTAAAGTACTGGTACTGAGTAAAAATACTGAAGTACAGGTCTTAGTTACTTACTCTGTTCTGGAATGATCACAGAGTTGAGACATGGCTGGAGTTGGCATGGACATATTGCGTTATTTATATTTCTTTATGTGCATATTACTCTAAATTAAAGATTAAAAGTGATTCTTGTTAGTGTTAGTTTTGGTTTACCAGACTTCCAATAGTGTGGTTTCATGTGAGGGTTGTGGAGCTCAGCAGGAGCTTGCTTTGACGAGGAGGCGGTGGAGGCTGGTCATTAATTCTCGCAGATACCTCACACACAAACAGGACTTCACTAAAATATCCAGAAAACTCTGTCTGTGTAATAACATACGAGAAAACGTGTTTATGAGAGGGAACTGTCTGTGTGTGGGTGGACTGCACCGAAAGAACGCATTATAGCACTTTGTTGCACGGTATAGATGCTGTCATAATGTAGAGAGGAAAAAATTGTGTACTTTCATCTTTTAGAATTTTCAAGTTGCATGGTTTTGGTGCTTTCTTATGTGTTCGCCTTTTTGATTTGACTTTTAATTAGGTCGATTTATTGAAAAAACCCACAGAATATGGTAAAACAGGAGATATGTCCTCACTATGTCCTGTTGTTTTAAGACAGTTATTTACCTTCCTATAAAGTGCCAGAAAATGAGGTGTGAATGGCTGCTCTGACTCTTGCTTCTTTGATGAGCACTCTTGTCCTCTACGCTCTTGCTAATCTCTCTCGAGGGTCTATAAACCCCACAAGCACACACATCACACTCTGACCTGCTGTGGTCAAGAGACACACTTAATTCTGGGGGAGCCTTGCTCTACTTTCATTTTGCTCTTTATTTTAATAGCAGCGTGAAAGATGGGGTGATGTGGTGGAGTGATAAGAATCAAAGCAGACAGGAGCTTTAGTGAGAAGCAGTGCTGATTTGTGACAATGTGAATGGTTGGAGGATTCTCATTGGGAGGATGTTAAACAGCTATACACTTACAGGCAGAGGTTAAGTGCTTATTTATTTGAAGAGAAAAGCAAATGGTTTTAGTCTCTCATTGCCCAAATGTCTTGTTAAGTGTTGTGAACACTCTGTCAGACCAACTTACTTCCCATCCTCACTTTGTTTCCATGCTCTATTTCTTTATTTTATTCAACAAATGAGAACAGTCCAAATGTGTTCTAGTAAAAAACAAAGTTTACAAAATAATAGTTGATCTATGATGATTGAAATACTCCATGACCTGATGAACTGTTGTGTCCATGTTCTTGATCATACTCATATTAATTTGTGTTGCTTCTTGATAAACAGGTATATTGGAACACTAGGGGCACGTGTCATCTGTAACAACATCCCTGGGTTAGTGAGTAAGCAGAGGCAGCTGTGCCAGCATCACCCTGACATCATGCAGGCCATAGGAGAGGGCACCAAGGAGTGGATCAGGGAGTGCCAGCACCAGTTCAGACACCACCGCTGGAACTGCAGCACTCTGGACCGGGACCACTCTGTGTTTGGACGTGTCTTACTGCGCAGTAAGTGTGTGCTTGAAATAACTATCAAAGCACATGTAAATATTTAGAGAAATTCTGACTGTCAGACAAAACTGCAGGTTTGAATGATCACCAACGGTGACCCGCACTATCTCCCTCTCACGCACACTTTTGTACTAATGGACTCCATCCTGCCACAGTTTGAACAAATTCAATCAGGTATGGTTGTTTGTTAGCTACAAAGAAAACAAGCAACGATACCATAAACCTGTATGTGTCTGCGACAGCTGGTTCATATCCCGGAAGAGAAGAAAAGAATAACACAGACAATAACAGTATCATGACATCATCTCCTTTGATTTATGGTGTATCACTGTGTCTATTGTGTAATATAATCCACACAAGGGTTGTTTCCCTCTACATGTTTGTTCCAGGTAGCCGTGAAGCTGCATTTGTCTACGCCATCTCTTCAGCAGGCGTGGTGTATGCCCTCACTCGTGCCTGCAGCCAGGGAGAGCTCAAGACGTGCAACTGTGATCCACACAAACGAGGGCGATCCAGTGATGACCGAGGCGAGTTCGACTGGGGAGGCTGCAGTGACAATATTAACTATGGAATAAAATTTGCAAAAGCTTTTATTGATGCAAAAGAGAGGACTGTCAGAGATGCGCGAGCAGTTATGAACTTGCACAACAACCGCTGTGGAAGAACCGTAAGTGATACTGACCTCATTTTAATATTGTTTATTAAATAAATCAAATCAATTCATTGTTTATGGTTCAAAAGCACAGCAACAGTCATATTAAGGGGTGTCACTGAATTATTGATTGACCAACATCAGAGAAGATAATCAAACAATTGACAATTGTTCAAACATAAAGGCAACAATAAAGCACATATGAGTCATTGTTCCATAGGTTCAGAGGTCGGAGTTTTCAGACCCACAGTTAGTCCCTTGGACCGACAGACTGTAGATCCAGGAGTTTAAGTCTGTTGGAACCATAGTGACTTGGGATTGCCAAGGGAAGGGAGAAGTTACCGACTGTTTTAACATGGTCAAATCACAGGACAGACAAGAGGACTGACAATGTTTTATGGCACTGTAATTTTATGAATTTTGTGTGTTTAGACCAGGAAATGGTCTTTCCTTCTGTGGGTCATATTGGAATATCAGCCTGCTGTCAATTTCCAATGGTTTTCATATAAAAACGTAATAAATGATAGTAATACATATCTACAGTACATAACTATATCTATATCTAATTTAATGTATGCTCATTAACAACCACAGCTCTAGATATTGACATTTGCTAAATCAAATGTCACAATTCTGCCTCACTGTCCTCCATTCTGTTCTGTGCTGGGCACATTCAAGCTATTTCAGAATTTTTTTGCCGATTGATAAACGGGGCCTCAAAGCTATTTAGTCATATAAGCAGTGATGTCATAATGAGCACTGATGAATTTTGAGGGTCCCAGAAAAAGGTAGAAAACAGGAAAAGAAAGAGAAGATTAAAGTACACTGCAGGCCAGACTGCAGAGAGAAGGGGCTGCCTTGGAGAGCTTTGACACAAGCTGAGAGAGAGAGACAGGTGCGGCAGAGCAAGGAGCGCGTCTCACAGTCTTCATAATACATTTATATAAACTGAGGGCTCGGGGCTGCAACTGGCCACCACTGGTTTGAAAGTCACTGTGCAACTACCCTATAACCTATATCCAGCTGTGGTTTCTCAGATGGACACCTGCACAAATAAAGGCTTGAAGTTTGTGATTATAAGTTGTATGTATTTTTACTTAATATTGTTCATACTGCATATGTATTTACAGGCAGTGAAGCGCTTCATGAAGCTGGAGTGCAAATGTCACGGAGTCAGTGGTTCTTGCACTCTACGGACCTGCTGGATGGCCATGTCAGACTTCAGGAAAACCGGCGACTATTTGAGAAGGAAGTACAATGGGGCTGTGGAGGTGACCATGAACCAGGACGGGACGGGGTTTGCGGAGGCCAACAAAGCCTTCCGGAAGGCCACCAAGAATGACCTAGTGTATTTCGAGAACTCCCCAGACTACTGCTTGCAAGACAAAGCTGCAGGTGAGATGTTAAGAGGAGCTGCACCAATCAACCAGACACAATTTTAGTAGTATCTAGTACCATGGACATTTATCAATCTCATCATCAATTGTGCTGACACATCACAATCAGTCAATACAGTGGGAACTATCTTTTTACTATTTGTTTTTTGTTTAGTCCAACATTTATCGGTATCAGCCCTGAAACACCCATATTGTCGCCTACATTTTAGACAATTTTTTTGTCTTTTGCCCTTTCAAAAGTGGCGTTCCGCAGCGTCTTGTCTTTCAAAATTAGTTTTATCACTTTGAAACTGTTGAATTCTTACCGGTATATAACTTCACAAATGTCACACCAAGTATTTTCCTGGTGTTCATAGAAGGTAGTGAGTGATGTATGGCCCTAGCTGTGTCGTGTGCGTTCATGCGTGACTATTGTGTTTATGTGTTGGGGTGGTCAGATAACATGCCGGTGAGAATGTGGCCATTTACTTGTGGAGCTCAGGGGGAACACCTGAAGAAACCACCTGACCTCTGTCTGTCCATTGCTACACACTCATGTGACCAGATGAAAAGTAATTCTCCAACTGGGGTTCTTGCGTCCTGTGTTGATGCAAAATGTTCATTGCCAATTGATGTTAATATGCAACACTAAGCAGATTTTGACATAGGCTTGCAAGTAGACATGTGGATTTTCCTCGGAGAGACAAGTAAAAATTGGAAAAAAAAACCCACCTAGCCTATGTCTGTCACAGTGTCTGTTTGAGCTAAGCGTAGCTGGAGGGCATGAGATGGGGCCTCCAGTCTGTCTGTCACGCTCCACTGTCCATTTAACCCACACACTCACACTGGGGTTCAAAGAGACCAGTCGCTTGGGAAAGGCAGTGTAACTATAGGCTGCTCTACCAACAGCACATAGTTGTGCTGTTGTTCTATGGGCTGCATGTTGTGATAGATGACAGTTCAAACATGGTGCTTCTCACACCACAACACCAGCGTCTAATCCCTGTGGGCATGATGACATTCACACAAGACACAAATCGGGTTAATAATAAAAATGATCAAATTTATGCAATAATCAATAGCAAAACTGGTCATACTTATGATAATAGTGAAACATTTTACCCAAGGACATTGTACATATTTTTGACCGTACAGTACACTGATGAGCAAATGGGCAAACTAAAATGTTTGGTTCTTTCTGACCACAGGGCTTTGATTGTGCAGGCAGCATGACCTTGTTACCTCCACACACTCCTCGTTAGATCTTAAATACGAATTCACTATCTAATGTTCATTTAAAAACTGCAGTTATTGCAGAGTTGGAGAATTTGGAGTCATCAATAAGAGTTCTGTCGTGGATGTTGTCTTTAACTTCTAATAATGAAGATTGAATTCATTATGATCATTTTTGAAAGTGGATTGATTTTTACACCTTTTATTCCCTCATGTCATATTGTTTTCTACAAAAAAAGTTTTGCTAAAAAAACTGGTGTCCAACCATAGATCACAATGCTGCCATGGTGATAGAATATTACTGTCTAAGGGCAGTAGACATTCATTTTCTTATACTAAACACCCTCAAAATGTCTCAAACATCAAGATTTCCTGCCATAAATAGTAGGTTATAAAGTTCGGACAAAGGGGCTGTTAATATTCAGAAATGTAATGGCCTCATGATAATTAAAAAAAGGTTAAAGTTAAACTGATATTCTCATTATTTAAATCTTTATACACTTTTGTTCAAATGCATTTAAACTTTGTAATTTAAAAAATGTATATGTTGGAGGAAATCCAGGCGTCCAGACCTCGGAGCAGACTAAGCGTTTTTGATCAAAATGTGTGTAACGGACGTGATGATTTAAAGGAATGAGCTGTGGAGGTGTGTTACATATTTCCACACTTGATTAATAGTTTTTTTTTTTACACAGAGTAGAAACAAGCTGATTACTTTCATAGAGTAAATCAATTAAATGTGATACCAGACTTTTTTTTTCAAGAACAAATTAACAGAAATTAACAAATCGATGGTTATTTAAATCTGTATTGATTATTTTTCTAAAATGATTCGTTTTTAAATCAAGTGATTTACGTATGTTGTGTTATCTGCCGCTTTGTCACTGATGACCTTTTATTTTCTATGTGACTGCCGTCACAGTAGAATTATCAAATCAGAGGCTGATATCTTTTCTTTTAATTTGATCCACAATATCTCTTTGATACGTCTGTGTTTGAAATTCTTTTTTGAATCTATGATAGTAATTTTAGTTTTTGAAGTCCAGATGCTATAATTGATAACTGACTTTACTGTAAACACACCTGTTACATCAACTGTGTCGGTGTGTACGAAGCGTGTCATTGGCTCAATGTGTTTCCCAGCTTCACATTGGTTCAGAGTGTTATGGGGCGTTCACACCGGACCATGCAAAGTCAATGACAGTCTATGGTTTCGACGCGCCTCCTTGGTCTGACAGCTTTTAGTGGCATATTAGTTGTGGATAATAACAAAACACAAAAGTAACAGATAAGTAACAAGTAATGTTGCTTTCTTCAGAGAGTAACTGATTAAAGTAAGAGGTTACTTTTTCAAAGAAGTAATGAGTTACACTGATCCTCTGTGTGTTTGGTTTGATAGACAAAAGCTAGAGAATTGTATGTATGGTGTATGTTTTGTAACCTTGCCTGCAAGCTGAATTCTTGCGGTATTTGTGAGTTCACAAAAGCATTAGAGTTCTACACAATCTTCAATCTGGCTCTTGCCAGGTTATATGTTTTGTGTGGTGAGGGAAACTGGAGCACCTAGAGAAGAAAAATACCCAGACAATTGGAGAAACATACAAGCTCCTCTTGGGCTGACAGGGGATTGAACCCACCATCTTCTTGCTGTTACTGTTACTCAGCACTGCTCTAGGTCTGATTATTCTGTACAATGGTAGAGAAGGTTTTGTTTTTGGTTTCAATTATTTGTGGTCACTATAACAATGGACCCGCAACTGGGTTTTACTTTCTAAAAACAACTGGTGATATACTGTTTTTAGGCTGTAAAATACCTCACACACTATACACTCAGACATTGATATTTTCTTACATTTCTTGTGCAGGTTCCCTGGGCACAGCTGGCAGAGTATGCAACAAAACGTCTCGTGGAACCGACGGCTGTGAGGTCATGTGTTGCGGACGGGGCTATGACACCACCAAAGTTAAGCAAATCACCAAGTGTGAGTGCAAGTTCAAATGGTGCTGCAATGTGGAGTGCAAGGACTGCGAGGAGGCTGTGGATATACACACATGCAAGGCACCGAAACGAGCCGAGTGGTTGGACCAGACCTGAGGCCATCTTCCCCTTGCCACTTCTTCTAATATTCGCAGAAACATTCAATGGAAGATGAGATTGTGGGATATTTGCCTCCCCACTTCTTTTGTCCATTTGTCACTGCATGGCTTTGATACCTGTCTCTGAGGAAGCACTAGAAGTACTTTTTGGCTCATCATCCCCAGTTGTTGAAGGAGAAGGGAGATGTGTTCCAGTGTGATGTTAAAAAAGACAGTTTTCTTTTTAACTGACTCACCAACATATCCAGTATTATATGTATTGAATGGCATGGTGACAGCCTTTTTTATGTGAAGGGGGAATAAAAATAACTGTGATATTCTAAGAATGCAAAATTGACTTTCGGAAGCCACTCGACTAGTGCACTTTGAAAAGTTGACTTTGTGGTTTTGTATTGCCAGAGACAGAGGACTTAACACAGGAAAAAGGAGTGTGACACTGAAAAGTGTTGTTTAAACCACCATGACTACAAAAACTGAAAAAAGCTGTGTGGAATGAATTATTTAAATGTGAAATATTTCCATTATTATTTGTGTATCAGACTTAAGGAGAACATCCTTGCAATAAATCATAAGCCAAATTCTGATCGATTTTGGAAAGTAAGCCTTTGTTATGTAATCTGCCTTGGGCAGCCAACTCTCAACTTGTGTAATGTTGACTGTATTTCTTATATAAACCGATGTTAAAAATAAATGTATGGTACAATTAGTATTATTAGTGTCACAGTATAAGGAATGATCGAGAAAAAAAGAATTTAGTGTGCAAAATCTATTTTATATACCCTTGTTGGCGATGACAGAGGTCAAACATTTTCTGTAAATCTTCACAAGGTTTTTACACACTGTTGCTGGTATTTTGACCCATTACTCTTCCAGGGCTTTCCGAGTAATATTTTGAAGCTTTCACTGTGAAACACCATCTTTCAAGATTTTCTATGAGATCTGGAGAGTGAAATGCTTGGGATTATTGTCCTACTGAAAGACCCAGGCAAGTTTTATCTTCAATTCCCTTGCTTGATGGAAGCAGGTTTTCAAAAAGAATCTCTAGATACATGGTCACAAACCATGGGTTATTGAGGGAAAACCTCCTTCCACCAGCACGGGCATTGAAAATGCATCACTTCTTTAGGAGAGATCTGCATGGAGGAGTGGGCCATAATACCAGCAACAGTGTGTGAAAACCTTGTGAAGACTTACAGAAAATGTTTGATCTCTGTCATTGCCAACAAAGAGTATATAACAAAGTATAGAGATGACTCAATACTAAAGTATTGAGAAACTTTAGTTGAAGGAAATACTTATTTTCCAACATGATTTGTGAATACATTCAAAAAAAAATCAATGGGATTGTTTTTCCCATCTCTCATACTTTCTTGATCACATGAATGAGTACTGTATCCATTAGAGGGTGGAGTGGTGAGAGTGTGATTAAAGGCCCTGCCCTAAATCGTCCCACACTCATTTTAGCGTAAATCCATATGGGTGCTTCGTAATGATGGGGCGCTGTAAATACCTGGACTTGTTGATAACTGATGATTGGTCTGTGGGCTTTTGTTGGGACAGCCTTAATCATTGGCTTCTTTGACAGTTTTTCAAAGAGAATCTGCTTAAATCTGCTCAAACCGCTGCCCCTACTGCTCCCATCGGACCATTAAACCACTGACAAGTGAAAAGAATGAATTTTCGCAAGAGCCAACTGATAGGTACTGACACTGGCCAAGATGTTCAGTGGAAACTGGAAGTTTGCACTGTTATAAAGACACATGATGAGTATACACTGCCCTGATTGTATTAAATCATTTATTCTTACCAAAAATATCTCTAAATACTCAAGATCACGATGTTTGTTTTTGTGAATATTTTTTTCCTTATTTCTACAAAGTCTGAAGTTTGCGTATGTTATATTCATTTTTAGTAGAATTGCCTTTAAAACTTCTAAAGGTTTTTCAGTATCCATCCACAAGCTTCTGACAAGTTAGGTGGAATTCTGGTTTACAAACCTGAGTCCATTATATCAGATTTGTTTTTTACGATAGCAAATTGTCAATAGTTGTTATACATTCTCGTTCTTACCATAATCATGTCCACATTTCGTCACCATTTTAAGAGAATATCCTCTAATTGTATCGTTTATAAACCAGCTATCTTCTGCTCAGCTTTTTTCAAATTCAGGCAGGAGTTGATGGAAATGTGTGCACTAAAGTCCACAACAAACAGTGACCGTGGTTTGACAGATAGCTGCAGGCGAGGTTCGGACGCTCTGTGTTTCTCCTGTCTCTCACCTGTCATTGTGTTGACACCATAAAGTGCGTAAAAACTTACAAGTGGGTGTGTGTTTGTGTGCGTTTGTGTGTGGCAGAAAGGACTCGCCTTTGGCCAGATGACTCAGAAGGAGATCCTTTCTTTACATCATCACTGTAGAGCAGGGGTGCCCAACCTTTTCTGTGAAGGCCACATAACTTTTCCCCCCTCTAATCGGGGGCCGGGTCAGTTTATAACAGAAAAAGTCTGACAATTGCAGGAGTCACTGGCTAATGATCATAGGCTGGATCTCAAAACTTTGAAAACTTTGTTTCTTGGGAAGGATTTCTATAAGAAATGATCAAAGTAAAGTCAGACGAGTTGCCACTGCTCCCATGACTGTATGTGCCTACACTGATGATCTCATATTGCCACAGATTACTATTGCATGTGTACTGTCATTTATCGTAATAGTTAATAATGAAAATAGTTCATAATTAAGGAACATTATATTGCAAAAGTCCAACATTATTTTCAAATTACAAAAATACACATATATGAAAAAAAAAAATCAAATTGTTCTCTGGTATTGTTCAGGGGACTGGAGTGGAGGCGGGCCGTAGTTTGGGGACCACTGCTGTAGAGATAGAGGATTAATCTTGATCTTTATGTTATTTTGAGTAAATGACCATTGAAGTTGCATACATTTGTCGTCGCTCACCACACTGAGGTCTGTGGTCTAGAGCTTGTATGAAACCAGGATAGTCCCACTGAGGTTTCAGAATCTCCTTTCCTGGTTGCACAAGGGAGTAGCCTTGTCAGATAATTTAGTGGTAAGAGAAACCGGAGTACCCGGAGGAAGCCTGCGCGAAAAGAACATACAGACTCCACACAGAAAGGCCCTGGGCCCTGCCCAGGAATCATTGCTGAGAAGCGCAAGCACTAACCACTCAGCCACCATGCAGTCCAAGATTTTTCCCAGGCACCAGGAGATGTGGTTCAAAGGAACACCTGCACAGACGGATTAAAATCTGGCCTATAGTGGAGCTGCCAAAACTGTCAAGTCACCCATCCATCTCTTATCATCTCCATGTTCCCTGCTGAAGGCTGAATTAGTTCTAATACTCTGCTCTTTGTTGATCCAAGCTGTGGGAGCTGTGGGGGGTGCAGATTTTTGGGGGCTTTAGAAATGTAGAGTTGTCATGCTCACCAAGTGAAAAAGTCAAGTCTCATGTGTTTTGCTATTGAAATTACTTGAAAATCTGTTCTCAGATGATGAATTTGTTATCGATGTAATTCTCAATATTTCTGACGAAGGAAGGACATGATCTAAGGTGAGGCTTCTCAAATGTTCCATGGAAGATTAAGGCTAAGTGCAAAACAAATGCTTTATTTATATAATGCATTTATTTCAACTTTCATATATATGATTTACATTATTATATAATATTACATATTTCATTTATATAATTTAAGTTTTGATAGTATATATGTTACATTCAAGTTGTATTGATGATCATACTAATCTCTATCTTTGCTCTATCAAGACCACTAGACCTGTACGTTTATTCAAACCGACCTAAACCTCACAGATGATGATGTGTCCAGATCATTGTGGCAGCAGCATTTCAGGCCTCCCTCAGAGCTGCATGTTCAACATTTCCTCTCCTCGACACTTCCCAACACACAAGAGCACAAATACACAACGCTCTTTTCTCATTTATCACCATTAAATCGTTAATTCTCAGGTGGTTAAGCATCGTCCATGATAGAGATTGTGTCGGAGAACAACTTACTGCAGCACATGTGATAAAAAAGCTTTGCTTGAAGGTGATTCTGTGATGTGATTTTGAGTGTGTTTGTCTTGCTCCGCGTGTGGGAATTCAAACCTCACGGCTTACAAACAACAGTGACCTAGAAGAATGGTCTGAATTCCAGCAACATACCAAAGAAACAGGGGGACTGACAGAACGCACTGGCACACAGGGGCGAGTGAGTGTGGGAAAGGGGAGAGAGAGACACCGGGTCAAACAATGTAGGCCTTGGACACCTATGAGAGATCCCAGCTGACACCAACACACATCTGGGGAGTGACGGTCAATTTCGTTGTCTTTTTCAGAAATGAGTATATTCTTCTACTGTATGACAATTTGAGTCCCTAAATTTAAAAAATGTGTTTGTGGGTAGAACATTGTAGATTATAGTGATTTGAAAACATGTATTGTTGTCATCTTTTAGCGTCTGATATATTAAACTGAAAACTTCCCATTTTATAAGGTTATATATTGGACAAATTGCCATGATCTACCGTTCTCCCTTACGATGTCATCTGTAAACACAAGTCCACTCAAAGTATATGTTTCCTTTTGATTACAATATTGGAATTTAGCCAAATTATTTCTTATAATATACTGTATGTCTATGTCTATGTATGTCGAGTTTAAATTAGAAAGCCAATATTCCATATCTTATTTTCAATCTCCATATCAGGTAATTAGATAATCTGGGTTTTTCATCACGTGCATGAACAACCCTGTTAGGAAAATAATCTGGCGTTGCCTTAGTAAAGCATTTATATGCTTGTCAGAAGTGGAAAAACAGGTTCATTGGACCCGGGTTTAATAGGAGACCACTGGATTAAAAGCATATTAAAACAATGTATTATGAAACAAGTAAAAGAATAAAAAAACAATTAAAACCAGAGGCTAAAATAGGCTAAAAAAAACCTCCTCTTGTCCACGGCCTGGGCTGCCAGACCACGGGGCTCTTCCCCTCGCCGTGTCTGGCTCCAGTGTCTCACTCGCCTGCTTCCTCCTCTCCTCCCCATCTCCTTTTGTACGCAGGGCACAGGTGTTCGAATTGTAGTCACGTTTGGGTGGTGCCAGTTAAAAACAATGTCAAAAACACCCACACAACATGCATAAAAATATAAATAAAACCTTGTTAAAACCCACCACCCATTTTTCACCCACCGACACGCTCCTTTCCCTTCCTTACTGAGGTAAAGGTGCACTTTATTAATCTCCATAGGGCAATTAATCCTCTGCATTTGACACATCCTGATGCCGCGAAGGCTTATGTCAGGAGCAGTGGTCGCCATAGTGCAGTGCCTATAGACCCAGATGTTGATACTCAGCTTGGTCAGGACTAGCGGACCTGGAGGATTCAACCTAGCATGTTTTTAGTGGTAGGGGTAACCGGAGTACCTGGAGGAAACCTACGCAGGCACAGTTTTCAGTTCCGGCAAAGTTTCGAACCCAGGACCTTCTTGCTGAGAGGAGAGAGTGCTATCCACTCAGCCACCGTGCCACCTCAGACTTTGTTTTGGAGCAGGGAGTGACAATAAAAGGTAAACAAGCTGTGATACTGCCAGTGAATTTATATGCAAGTTAATTATTTGATTGTATTATATTCTAAATATGTATGGAGCAAGTCTGATGCATCTGAAAATGTGACAAATGGAGCTACAGGGAAGGTTCATCTTACAGTAATGTCGAACTTTAATGTAAGAACTTACATCAGTATTAATCTGTCTGATGTTCCCTTACCAGAGATACAGTACAGTAGCTCCAGTCACAAAGGTAAACAAAGGTAGACTGAGGAACATTTACTCATAACTGCCACAGGAACATTATCATCAGGCTGACAATAGTGTGTGAGTGTAACCAAAACATCTGGGATTAACACAAACTTTGTGTTTATGTTTGTCTCAGAGCATCAATCAATCTAAATGCAACAACAACATCAGCTCTCACAAAGAGGTTTAATCACTTTTGTTACATTTCGACTGCAGGACTGGGACATAGCTGTATGTAAGTTTTTAATGTTGAACTGAAGCATGTGCTCAGTGGAACACACCGCCCAGTGCTGACATGGTTTTGATGTGTTTCAGGCCAGAATAGTGCGCAGAGAGAAGGTGGAGAGCCTGAGTGCACAGGATCCTTCACACGGGATTAAGTTGCGGCTTTTGTACGAAACACAGTGACACAAATTGGCACGTCCCCTGCATATGTACATCCATGAACCATCACAGAACCATATACACAAGAAAGGCCTTGTGTGTTGTTATTTTGGCTCAGAGTTGCTCTGAACTTTGAGAGTTATTTCGCAGTAAACACTAGTCTAATGTGTTTACCACACACCAAATGTTTACTCTAATAGAGTGAGACTGTATGATGAATGAAAATGCATGTATGTTTGAATGTTTTTGTTTCATTCTGTTTAATCATTTAAGCTTCCCTACTGGTATGCCCATAGAAACTACTTTTGGCAGAATCGGGTGAGCGCATCACTTTGGTGAAAATAGTGGGTTTGCACATGTCCCTTATCAACAAAAACCTAATAAACAAATAAGATGAACTTGCATCAGAACCGAGCCGAATGGAGCAATGGCGAGCCCATTGGAGGTTTGGTCTTTTCAAGACAAGCACCAAAGGCTTCATATCATCATAGGAGCCAAGTCCAAATGGTTCAAGACTTCTTGTAACACAAGAGGATTCTTAGAATCAAAGTAAAAACTACAGCATTAACAACATGGTCACATGGACAATTTAGTCTTATAATATGTAGCATGTACATTTTCTTGATATTTGGAAGGACTTCCACATATCTTAGTGTGAAGATATGTGACATTGTGTTCAGGTTTGAGAATTTAAATCTAAAAGTTCTGTTGGGAAACATAGTATTGTGTGTTGCATTCTGGACCTGAGTATCACTCTCACTCTCTGCATAAGGAGGAGGTCTGAGTGTGAGTCCAGATAAAGTCCACTTCTGAGACTTAAGGGCTACTTCAGATCAGCCATCTCTGCCCTATCCAAACATGAGGTAGGGTTTATATTTTGTCCTCTGCTTGGCCTGCAACATGGATGTAATGTTTAGTTGTTTATGGAAAGAGTGATTATAATAATTCAGTAAAAAATAAATAAAGAATTCACCTTAGAACTCAATATTTTTGATCATGGGCACATTCTCCTTCTTGTGCATCTGGGAACAGTTGTACAGATCCAAAGTCGAGTGCCCTGTGCTGCAGACTGGGAGAACCATGACAGAGATAGATGGAGTGTCTGAGAATCAGAGATAGCCCTGCAGCCAAAATCTACTCAGTCATTCACAGAGATAAAGGACAACACATTGGCTACACAGGCATCTAACCAGTTGCATAGAAAAATAACCCAGGCCCTAACGTGGACAAATAGGTGTGGATGAGGGC
>JAPMNZ010932147.1:0-14708 GCA_029875035.1 Pomatoschistus microps | reverse complement strand
CATACAGACACTTACAAACATGTTTATAAGTTTCTTGTTAAAAGTCTCTCAGTGAATGTATGCCTGAACGGTCCTATCCGGTGATTTCATTGGATCAGAATTAATCCGTTTTTCCTTCAAATCTCTGCTCAATTAAGGAGTATTCGCTTTCCGATTGGTAGGAAGTCCTTTGTTTGGTTTATCATTATAAAAAGGTACGACTCGAGCAATTTTGGTCAAAGTTAATAGAGGCCACAGAGAGGAGTGAATGATACAGATCTCCCAATGTGGGATAAAGAAGAAATGATCATGTTTAAAGAAGACTTGTCCAGTCGGAAACTGTCTGTTTGAGCAGAAGGGGAGGGCTGACCTGTGCTCTGTGATTTTGGACATAAATCAAGTTCCACCCAACCATCAGCTGCAGCTTAGATAATTTTAGTCAAGGACATGTGTGTGACTGCATAGTGAATGGACAATACTACACTATCATGGCAGCTGTTGCCCTGTGCCAAAACCATGTGTCAGATTTGTTTAAATGTATCTTTTATTTGTGACATCAATTATTTAAGAAATGTATAGTGCTTCACAAGCAAATTCTACAAGTATCAGTAAAAATGTAGGTTCGATTCTCTGACCTGTGAATCTCCTCTGAGACAACTGCTGTTGTCATTTATGGCTATTAAGAAATACATTGAATTTAATTGAAAAAGAAAACCCAAATCTATTCAAATCCCACTGCTGCACAAAGACCAGTACTGGATGGCGCTCTATTGAGTAAAGCTGCTAATCAGACGACAACAGAGAAGTGCACACCTGTTTAGTAGCTGGCCACTAAAGTTAGCTGGAGCCTGATCTCATGTGGTTAGCATTTGGAGCTGTTGCCACGGGGCAGGAAGGGATAACAATGGTGTTCCCAAACATTCTCTTTAAGATACTAATGATTGTACTCAGCTGAGGGAGCTAATATAGAACCAATTCACCGGATTCCATTATTAATAAATATAACGTCAAAGATGCTGGGTCTACCTTTTGAAAAGGAAAGATATCAAAATATATGGACATACGTTTTTTAGTATCTTATTATCTATAATCATAGATCCTGTTTGAGTGCTCTCATTTCCTCCTTTTATTCTGCTGTTACGTGCACAACGATGACGTTGAAATTTCTCCACTGTGGATGAATAAAGGACTACCTTATCTTATCTTAATATGGCCTGTGAGTTGCAAATGAATAGATGGAGCAAATGCCCGAGCAATGTTTCCATGATTATTCCAAGTTCCAAGTAAAACTGAGAATGTTTTAGGTAATTGTAATGTTGAGTAGATTTGAAGATTTCCATCTCAGAGAAAATGTATCAATGGCATTTGATCTATCCTTCAATAGCACTGGAGCAGCCTGTCAGTGGGCATCTCAGCACAGATGCCTCTCCAGAGGCTGAGCTGAGGGAAATCCCACCCAGACTCTGGGAAGACACATATAAACTCCGAGCAGAGTGGTCTGGGGATTCAACACATCTTCTTATATTGGCACTTGTGTCTTCAACTAACATGGTCATTGACTGCATTTAGTTACAGATGTTGTAGAACTTACTGAGTATTGTACATGGTAAATCAAGTTGTTTTAAAGTATTTGTTTTCTTTAAATAATAGTAATAATATAATAGTTAGGCAGCAGATCTAATCAAGGATCTTTATGTTAGGAGTGTCAAACCCTTGACCAAGAGCAGTTTATGCTTATAAAAAGATAAATAAAAGGATGCAGGTATCGTCCATCCACAAAGACACATGTCAACATTCAAAGAAGCAGAGACTTACCTGCAGTGAGTGATGAGAGCAGACAGGGACAGTTGCAGACTGGAGTGTGACTATAATGTGCAGCCGGGGGTTTTATGTGGGAGCAGCACTTGTGTTTAAGCCGGGATATTACGGTTATACATAACCAGAATAACCGGGAGTGAGGCTGCGGGGCGAGGGGCCACATGTGGATTAGAAAGATGAGCAGTCTGAGGGATAAGGCAAGAACAGAGGGATGACCTCACTGGACAAATGCACAGCTACCGCCCTACACCAACTGCTCACGGGACAGGGAGGAACACTGCACAGGAGATCGACAGTTTGACATGCCAACCACTGTAATAGTTCAGTTTGATCCCAAATCTGATGTTCATTTTAAATTTAGAGCAGAGGTGGTAGACAAGACACACAGCTTTTTGAATGTGAGTGGACAATTTGAACATAGTGGTTGTTTTTCAATACTCATTATGTATCCAAAATGAATGGATATATTGTTTTTACTATCAATAAACTTATATGTTTCAGGTTCTTTTTTGTGATCAGATGCTTATTGGATTGTACCTTTCAAGCACAATCACTTTTTTGTTACATTTCCACTCATTACATTACCACCCCCACCTAGGTTCTTAAAAAATACTAAATCTTATTTTTGACTATCCTATTAAGCCATCTGTTATCTTTTAATACATTTGTATAAATTCCTTCTTTCCATGATCACCCCAAATGTTCAAATGTGCTCAAAGGTCGAACAATGGTTTAGTTTGATCATCAAGAGAAAACAAAATGTAAGAAAAAGATAGGTTTATTGCAACAACAACAAAAAGTAACAATTTATGAAGAGGCAACAGGCATAGTAACTGTGAGGATCTGAAAAAGAAAATCATTTTAGTAGAATTTAATTGAATACAATCCTGCAAGTTCTTGTTGAGATTTTGCATGTACCTGAGTTGAGGTGTTGTACTGAGCCACGCTGCTCTGCTGTTCAATGAGAAAAGGGTGGAAGATGTCCAGGTGGTACAGAGAAGGTCGGGCATTCAGAACCAGTCTGTCCTCCCCTATGTCCAGCAGCAGAGAGCGAGCTGAGGTCTGGTCAAAGAGTTCAAGATATATAGATTTATATCATAGACGGTAGAACATGATGTCAGAATGTGCAAGAAAGACACGTTGGTCACTACTGCGAACATGAGCAGTAGTTTCATTGGCCCTCATTTATGAAACTAGCAAAAAAAGGTGTACATTTTTGGTGTAGATTCCAAATACGCCAAATTCAACGTGAGATTTATGAACGTGCGAGATCCGCCTGTTTAACGCCCCGTTTTTTAGGACAGGTCTGCATGGAAGTCGGCCAGCAAGACTAGTTGGAAGCGTGGGGCTCTCATCATTAACCGGGTGAAGCGGTGAAGCGGAATCTTGTGAATGCGATGGAGCGCTGTAGATTTGAGAAAGGATGCGTAGGAGAAGCTTTTGGGAAGTGTCTGTGATTTCACAAAAGGAACTCCGGATCCAAAACGTCTGAAAGACACGCACCACATTTGAGGAGTTATGCGGTGGGACCTGTCCTGAGCCCGTTCCTACAGATAAGCGCTTTGCCTTCCTAAACAGCGCCTTTCACAGACCAGGATCACAAAGCGCTTCACATTAAGAAAAAAAAAGAAAATAGATGAAAATAAATAATACACATCAAGTCAGATTTAAAAACCAAACAAAAGCAACAGAAGAGAGTCCTCATCATGGACTGTGATTTATTCGAAGTTTGCGTATTTCCAGAAGACTTTTTCTGATGCGCAAATTCGGAACATGATGCTCAATGAAAACGCAGCTTATAATTTTGCCAGAGTGGGGATATGTTTATTGTTGTCCAAATCTTGAATTTAATGCGTGTTTTGGCGTGTTGTGATGAAGGTTGAGATGGGTGTAAAATGTACACACCTACTGACTCTGTGTATATTCTGTGCGCTCACGTCCAGATTGATAAATGACGAAAAGTGTACATTTTTTGCGTACGCCTTATTTACATCCTGATTTGGCCGTACGCAAGTTTCATAAATGAGGGCCATTATCACTGTCTGTGAATATTTGAAGCCACAGAGCTGATGACTTTCTCAATACTCTTGCTTTAGAGTGTATCACAGATGTATTCTTCTGTTCTTAAATCAAATATTCAGATGTAACTTTATTACTCACATACAAGTATATATATGTGGTTACCCTAGAGAACAAGTATTAAATGCAAAGCTCCTGAAATGATTTTCAATTATTACTATTAACTTTCAGCATTCATGTAAGGTTAATATGAGCTGGCATGTTATACCTTAATTTAAAACATATTTTCTCAAGAAAACCTCCTTGTAATATAATTCATTCTAAAAATAAGAGTTCAAAACACAGTAACTGAAAAAGTTTTGTTCAAAATCTGCCATAAAATAATCTCCAAATTCAGGTTAAATTAAAGTAATTATTTTGTGAAAACGCCATCATAATGTATAAAATGCAAACAAATATCCACAGGCCCCGGGAAACTGCTCCGGCCCCAGACCAAAATGAGGTTGACATCCTTTCACTAGAGTATATAGGATTAAACTATTTATACATTTGAATCTATTTTTCAATATAGTGCGTTATCACACCCTTATCTTGTTCCATGTCCCTGTGCTCCTCATTCCTACTGTTTTGTAACCTGTGATTGAACACTCTCTAAATCTCTTCATCTTAATCGTAGACAAATGCAGACAATTGCGTTGAGTTTAGGCATTTTGAGTGGAGTAGAACTTTTAAGATGAGAGATTTTGAGTCGTCTTACTGTTCCAGGAAGCTTTATCTCTGCGATGAGGTACTGTGCATCTCCCAGAGGGGGCTCAACCAGCAACGTGAACTCAGGTCTATGGGAAAAAGTACATTATAAATCATGAACATACAAGACGAACATTTCTTAAATAGGACTGTACCTTTTTGTAGTGAGGGTGCTTTCCCTGAAGTCAAATACACAAAAAGACTTTAATTTCACACAAAATAAACACCTATGCTTATTTGTTTTAGGTGCATTGGACGATATGCTGCTGCTTAGACTATTTTGAATTGCATAACACAAACATTGACTTTTATTCAGTCAGGTGTTATGAAGTTGAGCTTTTCAATGATAAAAATGCTTTATATCTGTGTGACATACTGAGGCTGCAGCTCTTGGATGACTGGTCGGCTCTTTGTCCGAATATTCTGCTCTCCAATAGAACCCAGAAACTTCCTGTTCTTTAGGACTTTCCAGTCTGTGAAAGAAACGCACATAAGACTACAGTATAAACCCAGACAGATCATCAAGAGGACATGTACCTCTGCTCAGCTCCAAGTCATATTTGTTTTCTAAGCCCTCTACAGACACCAGGATAATGAACTGCTGAAAGAGCGGATCCTTCTGCAATCACACAGAAATACTATTTCTTACTAACCTTTACTCTGATAACAAGACCCAAGAAGAACAAGCATTAATGCATACAAATGGAGCTTATTTGGAATAATCCGGTGAAGTGGAAAAAGAATACCACACAAGCTTTATATTATATTAGTGCAACAGGCAGATAGATTCTTCTCGAAGAGAGTTGTCCAATCAATTACAATATACGCAGTTTTTAAATAAAATTTAATAATCATGTAATTTGGTTAAAACATGTTTTATGGAAGAGTTGGGTAATCAGTAGGGTTTTTTTTACCTGCAAAGGGACCTGTAAGGAGTTCTTGGACTATAATCAAAACATAAAAACAATTTGGCCAGTAAGGCTAATAAGTCTACTAGTAACTTACCTGAATAGAAAATAATAATTTACATAATTGGGAAAAGATTTGGTCTAGTAATTGAAAGTAGAATTTGATTTTTATTTCACATAATTAGGTTAAACTATGAACTATGAGAAGTCTGACATTTAGCAGACTTCGATCAAAACCTGGTTAGTCACCAAGGTAAAAAAGTAGCTGCCTCCACCCCAGTCGGCTCTTTGTAAATTTGTGATGTCACGTGGACACCTATTTTTGGTTGTCTGTCCTGTTTCTCCTTCTTGATTTATTATGTAATGGTATGATTTTATGTAAAATTTGTTTTTTTTAAAAGATTCCTTGTCCCAGCAGGACCTGTCAATAGTCAGGTCCTGACTATCGACTGCACAAGTCAATAGTCTGCATTCAATGCACTCAATTAGTGCATTGAATGTTTGTGTGTTGTTTTGTCTCTTCTGTTTGTTTTATATGGACCCTTTTGTGTGTCTGAATTTAAGATTAAAGACTAGTGGACCATCACCAGAGCAACATTTTGTAAATTAAAATAAAAAATATTCTTTTAATTAGATTTTTCTATAAAATACACAAAAAAGAACACAAATGTGCTGAGATGAGTACAAACCTGACAGGTCTGGAAGAAGTCCTGGTTTATCACCACATCATAAGCAGTGCAGCCTTGGGAGCCTAACATAAATGAGACAAACAAAGTTACACATTACACCTGTAATGTGGCCTTCTGCAGCATACTAAAGCTAATTATAAAACTGATACAATGTTCAAACGAATCTAAAGCTCCAGCTCATAGATAGACAGCGTTAAAGAGAGAATCTGTGTGTGTGTTTGTGTGTGCACGCGCATGCGCATGTGTTGCTCTTATTATAAAGCATTTACAGCTATTTATGTATATTTTGTGTGCTCTCACTACTAAACTGTATGCAACACTAATATTTAAAATATGAATCTTATCTCTTCATATTTTACATTGTGAAACAATTCAAATGTTTATTGAAATCCATTCAAGCAGCAGCAGAATTCTGAAATGAATATTCCATACTGTTATCGGTTTCCGTGTGTGGCTCTCCAAGACTCATAGGGACTCTGTATCCACTGGGGTCCTCAGACTGGAGCAGTTCCACCAGCTCATCCCGTGACATGTCAGGAGGGGGCGGGACAGAGTTTGACTGACAGATGTTGATGAAGACCTTCTGCTTTGATGGCTCTATTGTTGTCTTGATACACATGCCTGCAGTGCAATAGACTTAAATCATTGCCTAGGTCAGATATTGAGAAAGGATTTACAATTAGGGCTGTAATTAACAATTATATTTATAATCGATTAGTTGACCAATCATTCTGGAATTTTTTTTTTAAATACATTTGACCAACTCAAGCTCAACTGATGGCCCTGGAGAAATCTTAACTGTTGTAACACTTCTTTAAAAATACCTTGTAAAGCTCCTAGACAAAATAGTTGACAACTATTTCAAGAATTGATTAAATTGTGACAGCTTTAGTTACAATGAAAGATGTTTACCTGGCTGTGGTCGTATGACTCTAGAGTCTGGGTTTTCATTCTGCATTTTTCCCATTGTCTGTCAGAAAAGACTCAATTAGTGCAAATTATTTTGTCCATTGGTACATTTGGAAGCAAACATTAAAGTACGAATATGCAATTCTCCGTCCGAGTAGTATCAACGGGTTTCCATGATTTAAGATGACCCTTAATTAACCAATCATCGTTAGAATGTGGAAAATATAAGGAAAAGCAATTCCTTACATTGTCCACATAGTCTAATAAAGAAATTATTGTCTTAATTGCTGTATTAGATGTGTTACGTTACTTTTGACATCCTGAATGAACTGAGCTCACCTGCACCAGCAGCTGCTGGTAGAGCTCCTCCTGCTGCTGAAACTCAAGCTCAGAGTTTAGAAGAGACGAGTCTGTTGTCATTACGATGACAGTGGTTCACAGGACAAGGTACAGACTAACTGTATGTGAGTCACATACACACCATTAATATTTACAGTCTATGATACACACACGAGTATATATAAGTATTGCAATAAGACATACGCTAACCTGTCATTTGTAGTTTGGGATGTTTAATTTCGGATTATAAAAGCTAACTCGCTATTTAGTGAGGGAAAATAAATGTGCCTGTTTTAAGGGCTGGAGTAGGAGATCTGAGCGGTCCTAACAACGTGAACGGAACAACATAAGAACACCGGAAGTGGGGCAGCCGAGAAGCAGCTGCTGCGCTAGCACCGAGAGCTAACAGTGGCTAACAGTTAGCTTCTCGTTCGAAAGAAAGAGTAGATTCTGGTTTTAGTTGAATTACAGTGACGGGTTCAAAAGTCATCTCCGTAACATTGCATCTTTAAGTTAGCCTTTCGATATTCGCTAGGAGAGGGCAACGTTGTATTAAATGTATTAAAAGGGTTGTAGGAAACACTTCCTGATTATCTGACTTGTGACCATGGGTGTTAGATTGTTTGTGTCATTAGATTTAGAATTTTAAATGAGCTTATATTTTTCCATTTGGAAGTTTTTACCCTGAAAAAGCATGTTTGAATGTTTTTGCCTTTGTATTTCACTCACTAAAAATATCAATTTACAAATTTCAATGTGATTCAAATTTCAAAATGACATAGCGGTTATTCGTCTTTAAAATATTTTTTCTCTTGAATATTTTTTCAAGCTTTCAAATTCAATTAACAGTGAACATTGATGAAAAAGAAAAAAAAGACGGATTATTGGACCTGAATTTTTGAAATTTTGTCTGCAGTCATTATTTCAGTCACCATTGTATTTTTTATTGGGCATTTAAACAGTTGAACTTAAGCTCTTGAAAATGTAAGCCTCGAATTTTTTTGAACATAATGAAATTCATTATCAGTGACTGAAATGTGTAGACAAAAATCTTAAAGGTGTTTAAAAAATTCAAATAGATTAATTCAGGTCAATTTAAAATTCAATTTCTGATGGAACAAATAAACTGTCCAGTAGTTAGACCACACCCAGATATGCTGGGAATACTATATCCTGGGGCTCATAACCAAAACGATAAAATTGTCAACACATTACATATTACCTTTTCAAACGTTTTATTATTTGTCTTTTGATGTACATACCTTTGAAATAGATAATGACTACGGTCCAATAAGCATCTTGATATTCCAAACCTGTGAGGTGGGATGGATTATCTTAAAGAAGTTCTCACTGTAACAACAGATTTGATGGAGAAGGGCTACTGTGCATGTACAGAGTTTTGGGGGATTTGCTGCCCATGAAAATTGTTTTTATTTCTGTGTGCATAAGATAAGACACATCAAAGCAATGATAAAAACACATGAAACATTCGTGGGTAGCACAATGAGGCACAATCATCACACTATTAGCAACCTCGGGTTGACTTGTAACACTGCAATATAATTTACACTTCAAGAAGAACACAACAGATATAGCTGTATTATATCAGTGTACAGTACAATGTGACTGGTATGGAGGCACTATTAGAAACATCACAATGAGACAGTAAGTACAGTATCAGAGTACAGTATCTGACACATCTTTAGAAAGATTGTAGAGCACAGAGCACATGCTTTTCAATGTTGACGGTAGCTCATTTTTCTATGTAGCCTGTACAAACAGCATTTGCTAAAAGTAAAATATTTTTTTTAGATTCAAACAGCTTTTCTCTTGTCAGTATCTCCAACCGGCATGCAAATGGTACCACTGTGGCTGATGTAAATTGTGGCATTCCTTCCTGCTTTGTGATTTTTGCATGGAGATGTCAACCCAAATATTAACACTCAAACATCCATTTCATTTCATATTATAGCTGCAGGATTTTCTCAACCGGAGATAAATGTCTGGCCTCTCCAGGACATTTGTCTGTACTCTGTCTGGGGAGTGGGAAGTCTGAGTGTCGTCACTGCTGCTTTCATCCAGCGTCAGACACGGTGCAAAAGTAGCATGACGTCCACTTTGGCCCTCTGCTTTCACAACAATGTAGATGACTCCGTCCTCCCAGTGGGCTCTTGTGGAGATGAGGCAATATCCTCTGTGGTTAGGACACCCTCTGAATGCTTGAAATGAAAGACAAAGCCTCAGTGGTCTGAAGATCTAAAATTAACTTTTGTTTTAACTCAAAGTGTCCATGTACAGGACAATTTTTTATGTGTCACTCACCGAAAAGCCATGATTGGATCTTCTTCGACAAAGTATAGCAACAAAAAATACCAATATTAAATTCAAAATCAAAGACAGCCCCAACATTGAATACACAGCGCTGCCTGGGACCACTGGAACACAACAGGTATTCATTAATCAGGCAAAAGTTTTTGAAAACAAAATGGTAACAAAAAAAAGTCAAATACCTTCTGTTTGTGCATCTGAAAAAAGCAAAACAATATTTGAGTCAGAGGTTCTATATAATGGAAACCACACTACTAAAAATGTCTAATTGCAAATGTGGCAGTATATGTAATAAGCCATATTTAAAGTTACTCTGTAATTTCTACAGTTGCTCCAATAAAAAAAAACCATGTTAACCAAAAACAACTGTCATTTTTTTAAGACCTTTTACCTCCAGCATATTTTTTAATTTTTTTCTTTTCTTCTTAGGCTTAGAATTTGACATATAAATGTACAAAGGAGCTGGAGGACTCTTCATGTCAATGAACCATCTTGAGATACATTGATTGATAAGGGACAAAAAGGATGTGTTTTGTTTCACAGGTGCTTCTAATATCGTGGCTACCGTGCCCTGATAAGTTTGAAAAAGGGGTCACCACAGTTATGTAAAAAAAACTACCCAAACAAGAATCTTTCAGAAAAAGAATTATACAAAAATATGTCAACATCGCCAACCACACAAACCGAAAGGCAGCGTTAAAACAGGAGGCACAGACTCACACGCGCACAATACATAACTTTCTTCACACTGATAGTAATGAGAACGAGGCAGAATCTACTCCTATGTTCACAAGTTTCACAAAAACGTATTCAGTGACACACAGAATCCCCCGCAAAACTATCACCAGAATACTGTATATCAATACTGTATTTCCTGGTGATGCGAATGGAGCGTTTAGCCCCAGTTCTGCCCCGGCCGTGTATGTATGTCCATGTCCAAGGCAATGTCCTGGTTTCTCTGATCATTGTGGTTTAAAGCTCCCACAGACGTTTCATTCCTCCACAGATCTCTTCTCTTCACACCGTGTTTGTAAAACCTCAGAGCCTCTGTGCAGCGCGGGTGCAGCTTCAGAAAGCGGACTGTTTACATTCCAGTGCTACCGTGTCAAGCGACATATGGAGAGATCCGCTTATGTATCAAACTAAAGGATAAATTCTTTGGCGATCCGGTGGCCTTCTGTCAAAGACGACATATTGTCCTTTGCAGCATTCGTAGATCCAAGGAAACTGCAATATTAGATCTCAAAGCAAAAACAATACAGTGTACCGTCAATCAATAAACCAGAGGGATGTTTCTGCCTCATTCTCAACCTGGAATCTTTAGCAGATCAGATTACTGAATATTGACATACTAAGTTTTTTGACTTGTCTCTGCTGTAAACATTGTAACAGTGCTATTTGGTCTTCATACATTTAATTGATTCCCTCAAAATATAGTTAGTTTCTCTTTCATTCTCAATTCAAAGTGATGACGCGACAACACGTCATTGACACGGCACAAGCTGGAAAAACCCGCCTCCAGGACATAATTGACGGGGGGAGAAATCAAAACAGCAAATCAGAGTGCACAGCTTCTTCCGAGGCCAGAGTTGGTCCTGCGTTTATCACATAGAGCTATGTTGTTTTTCTGCTATTGTCAGCGACTTAAATTCTTAGCATCATGTCAACTTGGAAAAAAAATGGGAGTAAATGTGACGACACTCTTTGACCTGAAGTCGAAGATTGTGCCAAATGTGGCTGCACGGAAAGTTCACATGGAACTGCCTCATAAATCTGCAAGTGAAAGTGACTCTGCTTGTTTACCTTGAAACTGGACCAGCTCAAAAGCTGATCTTGAAACGAGGAGCAGAGATATGTAAGTACAGTGAAACTAACTCACCATATCTGTGAACTAAATAATTAAGGTCTGATTTTGGAGGACATAAGATTCTATGTATCGGGTTGCCTTTGTTGGAAAAAGTGTATTATCAGTTCTGAAATCACTATCTACCATGGTACCACAATTCGCTTTCACGCTGTGTTTACCTCTACGTGAGGCTACTTTACTGCAGGTGGGGGAGGAGGAGCTCACAGGGGGAGGTGACATCACCTCTATGCAACAAATGGCTATAAGAAATATGGAAATCACATGGAGCTCACAAACAGAGACTACAGCGCATCGTGCACTCTGCAGAGAAGGTGATCTCACCTTGCACATGGACTGTTCCAACCACTCCCCTCAGGCAGGAGGCTACAGTCCATCAGGACCAAAACCTCCCGCCATAAGAACAGTTTCTTTCCCTCTGCTGTTGGACTCTTGAACACTCAAACCTGTCCCCCCCGCCCTCTGAAAGTCCCCTTACGGCCCCTTATAAAGTCACCATACTTTCCCTTATTAAGTCACTTTACTCTTGTCACCTTATTGCACTACTTACTGCATATTGTGTGCACTATGTGCAGTCTTGTATATTGTGTATTGTAATGATAATCGTAATAATTATATTTTAAATGTCATACCTTAGAAGTGTATGCTGATTTTTATTCTGCCTTACTCTATTCTCTTTTCTTTACCTCTCCTTTCTGACTGATGCACCGAGCAAAAGCAATTTCCAAGTTTGTGACTTCCTGTTACTTACGTGGCAATAAAAATGATTCTGACTCTGAGCTAACTGTCACACCATGGAGCCAATAGCAGATCACAGGTGTAACCGTGGACAGCGTTGGTGAGCCCTGATATATAAATGTCTGTCTGTCTTTGGCATTTCATCTATCCAATTTGGATGGGAATTGATTTGAACTCTACATATTCTGTCTCTTACTACAGGTTTTAGCTTCATTTAAAACATCAAACAATGTCATTAACGAATGCACATCACACACTGGCCTATGTTGTGATTTAGGCCAGTGTAGCACAACACTGTGCTATACTGAGATGCTTTTAATTAAGCATTTTGAGAATGATCTCTGTCTTACTCAAAAAGTTGAAACAAATTATCTTTAGAACTCTGCTATAATGTTGATGTAATAGATGTAGGTAGTACATAAACAATCAGTTCACTGAACAACTAATGACCTTCGACAGTTACATGAGACACGCACCTCTAGCAGGGAGCTGAGAGCCTGTGGTTGGGGCGGGGCCAGTGCATGATGATGTCACTGATGGAGCCCTCACACTTGTGGACACAGCAGTGACAGTGACAGGGCTACTGCTGCTGCTGCTGCTGCTGCTGCTGCTACTGCTGCTGCTACTGCTACTGATACTGCTGCTACTGCTGCTACTGCTACTGCTGCTGCTGCTGCAGGGGACTTCTGCTGAAAATGATTTGATTGTTGATTGTTAATGTTGTAATAATTGGGACAAAGTGGTACTTACCGAACCTGCAATACAACTTGACAACAATGTCTACGAGAGGAGAGAGAAAAGGTTTATAGATACTGGTAAATCAAATAGCAAGCACAAACAATGTGGAGAACCCCCTTCACAATCCTGACTCTAAAACCTTTGACAGACCACGGTTTATGGTGCACCATGTAGCATTTACTGAGATTACTGAGATTTTGTTGCTTCTTTACCCGAAATAAACTTTTAGTTTCATCAGGATTGTGACAGGACATGTTTACTCACCATGGGAACAAACTGTGAACAGAAAGACAATATAGTGATTATATTGCAGAGAACTTACAAACTTTGTCTTGTAATTTTGTTTTTACCATCAATGGTTTTATTTAACTCCTTGCTGAACAAGCACATTAAGTCCAAAAAGGACACACTTTCTGGGAGATCATTTCCACAGTCATGCTTATTATCCTGCAGGTTAGAAAATACATGTCACACAAAGAGCTTTCTTGATGTTGTACTTGAGACTCATTTATTTTATGTATTTAATTTAAATTTAAATTTGCATCATATCTAAAAGTACAAACTGTACACATGTTTTTAACCATGAAAATGGGGAACAAAAATACAACACATTCTCCTCCCTTTGGCAAGAGGGTTGACCAGGGGTTACTGAACTGTTGGGACCCCCAAAATAAGGCTTTTAGAAAAATAATTATGGAAAAATTCATAAAATTCATGGTCGGGTTAATTACAAAATCTATACTTTAGCCAAGTCGTGCAACGCAAGTTTTCACATCAGGGAAGTCCACAAAGACCAGTGAGCAGTACAATCTCATTATGATGGAATTCAAAGTTTTTTTCTGCCATAAACCCATTAATCTAATCTGAAGTGATGTGCTGCATCTGGACCAAAGTCTGTGCTTGCTCCATACACATGTCTGCAGACCCACAGCTGTGTGTGAGCGAGTTGTGGACGCATGGCGCGGAGTCATATATCATGACTTACAAACATGTACAAGCATCTATCCCATGAAAATCATAAACACTCACAGCCTTTCTGGTATTGTGTGATGTGTATCTAAAAAAGTATGTGTACACGGCATGTATATGTGTACGTGTACATGGCATGTGTATGTGTACGTGTCCATGGCATGTGTATGTATACATACTTTGTCTTTCTTCATGCATTGATCTATCAGATAACCAAAACCCTTCTTTTCTAAAGTGCAAATCAGCATCCCCTGTAAACAAAAACAAACACAATCCACCAAACTCTAGTTCTCAATGGAAAAACAAACCACACTTTGGCTGCACACACGTGTACCTTTAAACTTGAAGCATTCACAAGTTGAATTATGTCTGTAAAGTTTTCCAGTTTAATCATATCCTTTTGAAATCATATACAACAAAAATGTTACTTCTTTTTGAATATACAATACAATAAATGACTACTGCATTGCAATATGCAATACAATAAATGAATATGCAATACAGTCAATGACTACTGCACAAAACTTACATTTGTAGGGTTTTCCAGCTTTTTCTTTTCAGCCTTTTGAAATCATACAACAAAAATGTTACTTCTTTTTGAATATACAATACAATAAATGACTACTGCATTGCAATATGCAATACAATAAATGAATATGCAAT
>JAPMNZ010932132.1:0-18582 GCA_029875035.1 Pomatoschistus microps | reverse complement strand
TTTTTTCGCATAAAATGTAGGAAAAACTAGTGCCTAAAGCAGACCTGGGCAAAGTGCGGCCCGGGGGCCACATGCGGCCCGATTCACATTACTATGCGGCCTCTGGACCCTTCTCAGCTCAATACTCATTAGACTAATAATGAAGAGATGTACCTTTATATGTGCTGCCATGGCCTGTTATACATTTATTCTGTTCTCATGAATGAACCCAACATGTTATTGGTATTATATTCGCACTAAAATAAATGACCACAAACACATGGTTTTTTCATGTGTGTTCGATAAAAAACAAAATATCCAAAAATTTCAAATTTGATTACTGAAGTAGGTTTTTGCATAATCAAAACCAAAAATTAACCACATGAAATTGGGTCTGGCCCTCCACAACAAGGCGATATCCTAATGTGGCCCCCCGAAGAAAATATTTGCCCACCCCTGGCCTAAAGCAAGGATTATTATCTGCTGCTCACAACTAGTCACAGTTTGAAATGTATTAAACTTAGAGATACTTGTATGATGCATTATTTTTTGTATTGTGGTTGTCCTGAAGCTGAAAGTGTGTTAGAGTCAAATCTGAGATATACCCATCTTTATGTTTTTATTAATTGAGTTGTTTATAATATCAAGATTGTAGCTTTTTTCTTAAACCTTCATCATTACGTAAACCAACATTTTCACAAAACTTTTATTGAGAGAAATTTCATGTAGGTCAATGTAGTGCTCAAACTTTTTGCCAAATGGAATAATGTAAAATCCTAAAGTTACTTGTGTGAAATTATCAAGTTGAAGACGTATACAGTTTGTAAATAGATAAGGTAAATGTGTTTGCTCTTCTGCAGGTGGTGGCTGAGGACATGGACCAGGGCTCTAACGGTCAGGTGACGTACTCCTTCCAATCGGCGGGTCAAAACGTCGGATTGTTTAAAATCGACCCCACGACAGGAACCATCACCACGGCAGCCATCATGGACCGCGAGATCTTCAACCAGACCAAGTGAGGACAGAAGCGCTGCAGAAATACACCAGTATAATGTTCTTTATGTTGCTTTAAAATGAGGCGTGTCATAACGTGAAGCCTTTTACATCCACAGTTGCATTTATTGAAGTTTACAGTTTCTTTTAGCACATTATCAATCATCCTCAGTCAGAAAAAATATGTTGAAAGAGACGAAAAGGTAAACAAGACTTTGGATTATTGTATTCTATATTATTTTCCTTTTACAGATTGGTAGTTACAGCCACTGACAGAGGGTCTCCGCAGCTCGCCGGTTCAGCTACACTAACAGTGATTATTCTCGACCAAAATGACAACAGTCCAACGATTCCCCTGCCCCAAGAAATACGCATTCCAGAAAGTAAGTGAACACATACATATTTCAGACTGTCCATGTAACATTGTCATCATTTTAAATTGTTTGTACTAAATGCAGTTCATTGGCAAGAATAGACAATTGAAATGCATAAAAACACCTAAATGTTATTGTTTTAGACATTACATCATTAATCACCGAGGAAATTATTGTAGGCTATGTGAGAAGCTAAGGCTGAGAGGTTAGCACTCAGCAAGAAGTACCTGCGTTCGATTCCACCTCCAGACAGGGCCTTTGCAGAGTTTGCATGTTCTCCCTGTGTAGGTTTTGCTCCGGTTTCCCCTACCACTAAAAACATGTTCAATACCTCCCCTCTCTCTGGGGCCAAGACTCCCCTAAAAAAAATATTCTGAAATCTTTTTCTTGTAAAATCAATGTCTCTAAAATAAAATAAAAGTACAACAACAAAAATTAGATTATTTTGTGATAAAAGTGACATAACATTTCTTCTGCATTTACTTACCCATTTCCTAGAGCTGGGGTAGGATTCTTTGGAGTATTCTTTTTAATCCAGTTGAATCATGAAAATGTTTACTTTTATACTACCTCATGGGCCAGCCCAATATGAATTGTTATGACACAAATTTCACCTCTTGATGTAAATGTAAATGTAAAGCAATGCCTTAATTCCCAAAAACAGATTGTCCCATTTTGAATTATAACTACATTGTATCTCTTCTCCAGACACACTGATTGGCACAGAGATCACCTTGGTGACGGGAAACGACGTGGACTCCAGCCCGGCTCTGTCCTACGCTCTCAGACTGGAGCCGGCGGCGATGGGCCGGTTTGGGATCCACCGCTTCAGTGGCAGTGTGTCGCTCACGGCTCCTCTGGACTTCGAGGAGAAAACCTGGTACACGCTGACGGTGAGAGCCTCCGACAGCCGCCACGACACCGAGGCCAACGTGACGATCCTGGTGGAAGACATCAACGACAACGCACCCACCTTCACCAATGATCTCTACCAGGTACGAGCGCGAGTTTTTTGGAATTTGGATTATAATCACTAAATCACTCGCAACGCAACATCTCAACACAATCCCAAACCCAGAGTCAGGGATTAAGCTAAAATCTAATGTGTGTAAAAAATTAAAAATGCCTTTACCTTCACAATGTTAAAATCCAGGTAAATATATATAGTCTTAGCGGTGCATATAAATTAGTATCTCTGAACTTTTTATATTAGGATTTTAATCTTAAATTCTTGCCTTGGTTTAGTCCTGGTTTAGATCCAACTTTCAAACCTACAGTATTCTGTGAGGGAATACATTCTCCCATTTTTATTGGTAGAAATGCTGTGTGGCATTTGGTGGCACGGACAGTCAATGTTTAGTCTGAAACAACCCACATTTTTTTCAATGGCTTGTCCTTACAGAAAAAGTTACTACTGTTAGTCATTTGGATCAACTTTAAAGGAAACCTGAGGGTAAAAAAATTGGTTTGAAAGTAAAAACTGTGCTGCTACAAGTCTGAAAGGAGAGGATGAGATGCTAAAATATGATCGTCCTTCTTCAGGTGACACTGGCTGAGCACACACCAGCGGGGAGTGCGGTCGTCACGGTAACAGCCAGCGACAGAGACTCGGGGGACAATGGGCGGATCAGCTACAGAGTGATGTCATCCACGCAGGAGGGCTTCTACATCGACCCCAAGAACGGTACGCTGGACATAACCCTCTCTGACAGTTTTGTGCAGTGTTTCAGCGGCTGCACAAGGGCAAACTGGGCATTATGGTAATACAGCAGGTGCAATGGGCTATTTAAATCCAAGTCACGTAATGTATCGCAAATGAGACATAGAAAAATAGCATTGTCAATGTCCTTGCAGCATTATTATATACGTTATAAAGGCTAGTACTCTTCCCTCTCAGCTAGAAGGTCCTTGGTTTGACTCCATCTGAGTGGAGTATGCATTCGGTTTCCTCCAGGTGCTACGGTATCTCCTACCACTAAAAACATGTACAATAGCTTCTGTCTCTATGGGGCCAGGACAACCCTGAAAAAGAGATCTCTGTCTAAAATCCCATTGGAACTTTCCTGGTTAATTAAAAGGCAATGAAGGATTACAAGAGTTATACTATCAAAGATACCATATTTTTTGCTTCTGGTGAGTGAAATTACAAGCTTAGAAAGTTTTATCTGAAGTGACATGCCCTTCATTCTTAAGGTGAAAACCAATTATCCCCATTGTTACGTACAAAGCCCTTTTCAGTTTGCTTTCATCCGCCGTCATCCATCCTTCCAATATGTCTTCATTGAAAACAAGTCAAAATGCTCTTACATATGGTATTGTTGTATCTTTCTGTTTTCCATCGCAGACACAGTTTTGTGACTCACTTGTTCTTCTTACTACACAGGGACATTGTTCATCAATCAGCGAGCCGAGTTTGACCCTGAACGTCCCTCCGTCAATATTGTTATTGAAGCTCGCGACGGTGGATCTCCTTCGCTGTCCTCTCTCACCACAGTCCAAGTCCAAATCTCTGACGTCAATGATAATGCTCCATTGTTCCACCAGTCTGAATACAGGTCAGCCAAAAAACTCATTTATCCGTTTATTTCCTGCTGTATTATGCTGTCACCCTGAGAATCGTCAACTTTAAATACATTTCCATTCTTTTCTGCAGAGCCACGGTGTCTGAGGACAGCATCGCGGGATCCACCATTTTGACATTCGAAGCCTTTGACAGTGACCTCTCCCGGGAAAACTGCGGATTTGACTTTGCCATCGCCAACGGGAATGATGGCAACGCATTTCAGATCGAGAGCAGCGTTCGATACTTGGAAGGCCGGGGATTCCAAACAGTCGGGACGCTGCTATTGGCTGAAGGACTGGATTTTGAAACAAGGTCGCTTTACAATCTGACCGTGGTGGTTTCGGATCGCGGGGTGCCTCAGAGAAGCTCCAGTGTGGCTGCTGTTATTGCCATTGGGGATGTGAACGATAACCCGCCAGTCTTCAGCAGAGCGGACTACACCGTGGCCCTCAGCGAAGGAGCAGCTGCTGGGACAGAGATCATACGGCTGACGGCAACAGGTGAGCAAAACTAATCCTGATACTACGGACGGATCAAAGTCTTGTTCACAGTTTTAAACATGGCAGTTTAGCAATATATTTGATGGACTCCATTGTCTCCTGGAGAGTTGTTCATGGTTCAAACTCACTCGTTTGTGAAATAGTATAAAGCAGTTTCCTCTACATGTTTGGCCTGTCTCTCTCAATATCTGTTTACATTTGTGTGTGTTTTTAATAATGGCAAATATTAAGGTCAGCTGTTTTTGCCCCATGCCAATTTAATATATTTTATTATTGAATGCATGTTTTGGATTTCTGAGTTAAACAAAGACAAAGCAAGCTGTACAACTGCAAATACAAAATTATGAAATAAAGTGAATCAAAATTAAAGTATTTTAGAGAATATAAAAAGGTCAAGTATTTATAGTGATTTTTTTTTCATTGAGGAGTTACAGGATATTCAAATGTAAGCACCGTTAGCTTACCCTCCACTGCTTGCTGATTGGCAAACTTATTTCAAATACTTGATATCGAGCTTTCTTCCCATTGGATTTACATCAATGTGCGCCTCCCCAAGGTTTCCCATTTACTCCCACTGTTTCTTTAGAGTTTTTCCTTGCTGATACAAGGGTCTAAGAACAGTGGCGAGGATTCCACACACTCAACAATCAACAACAATTATGGACTTTTTCAACATTTATGGACATTGCTCAGCTGCCCCTGTTTGAACTGTTTGATTCTCTGATTTGTGTTGGCGAATCAAAAACTTTGTAAAGTCTTTCGAGATAACTACTGTTGTGATTTGGGGCTCTACAAAATGAAGCTAAAATGAATTGAATTGAATATATAGGTATATATTTAATTGCTCTGTCAGTATTCACAATGTACTTTTTTCCTCCACAGATCCAGACTCCACTCCAAATGCTCAGATCCAGTACACAATCAGCTCTGGAGACGAGGTCAGCTTGTTTACTATAGACCAGTGGACTGGAGCCTTACGACTGCAGCAAACCCTCGATCGGGAACACCAATCCACTCACGTCGTCATTGTACAGGCCTCAGATGGACAGGGCCACTTTGCCTTAGCCCCCGTCACCATCGAAGTTAAGGATGTGAACGATAACCACCCATATTTCCCTGTGGAAGTCCTGACAGCCAGCATCAGGGAGAACCAACCAGCCAACTCTGCAGTGACTGTCCTCCACGCCATAGACCACGACACCGGTGTATTTGGCCATCTTAAGTACTTCATGATTGAGCGAGCTAGTGTGGGGAAAGACAGCTTCATCGTTGACCAGAACACAGGAGAAATCAGAAGCAAAATGTCATTTGATTTCGAAAAGATCAACTCATTCAACTTTATTGCGTTAGCTGTTGACTCAGGTAACCACTCTGCCACTGTCACCGTCCAGGTTTTTGTAACAGGCGAAGATGAGTATGATCCACTTTTTACAACATCAGAATTTGCTTTTGAGGTCCCGGAAGGAGCTAAGAAAGGGCAGAGCATCGGACAGGTTCAGGCTAATGATGAAGACGGAGGAGTGGACGGGATCGTTTTATACTCGCTACCCATCAGCTCGCCTTATTTTGATGTAAACAAAACCACTGGTGTGATCTTCCTGAAGTTGGACAGCACTGGCAGCTCGAGTAGCAATTCTGGATCAGGTCGAGGTAAACGCGAAGCTAGACTCGTGAATCTCGACGTAAAAGCTCACAGTCCTCTAGATTCTTCCAGGACCACATCAGCCCAGGTTTCCATTGACGTCAGTAATACAAACTTTGGCCTCGCTCCTGACGTCAACATTCTGCTAATAAGCATCATCGCTATATCTCTTGGATTCATAGTATTACTGGTGGTCATGGCTGTCATCGTTTTCTTGGTTAAATCTAGGAGAAGAAAGAAAGGGCAAGAAGCAGCGAATAGAAATGTTGCATCTGGAACTGCAATGCAAAAGCTTGACGAGTGCAGTTCTGGTCCGGGAGAAAGAATCTACCATCAAACATTGCCAGGGTATGCATCTGATCAAAGTGGGGCAGGGGGTGGTCAATACCCCAGAGGAGGATCGCTGGACCCCTCTCATTCTAGCGGTAGGGGGTCGGCTGAGGCAGCGGAAGATGATGAAATTAGAATGATAAATGAGTACCCTAGAGTGGCCTCCATAACGTCCTCAATGCAAGAACACATCTCAGCTCGTGGTCCCGATTCAGGAATCCAGCAAGATGCAGATCAGTTGTCGGACATCTCTTGCGAGCCTTCCAGCTTAGAGGGTAGCACCTGGTTCAAGGGAAAGAAACTCGGAGGTAGCCTTAGTGGGACTCTGCTTTCAGGACAGATGCCAGTCTACAGAGATGAGGGAGGAGGGTATCTTGGAGTGGGACGAGGGCTCAACATATCACTCCCAAAAGACTACGCTTTCCCAGAAGATGGCAAACCTTCCGTGGATGGGTCTCTCACTGCTATAGTAGCGAGTGATGAGGAGCTGAGAGGAAGCTACAACTGGGACTACCTTCTCAACTGGTGTCCGCAGTTCCAACCTTTGGCTAATGTTTTTACAGAAATTGCCCGGCTTAAAGATGAAACAGCTCAGCAAACGCAAAATCCACGTCCACCTTTCCAACCTAAACCCAAAATAGATACAAAATCAAGAATCGATCCTCCACCACTTATTACATCAGTGGCTCATCCTGGGGCTATGTCAGTTCCTCCTAAAGTTCCTGTGATCGGTCGAACATTCCCTCATTTAGCATCCCTGCGGCGGTCTCCCATCAGCCATGAAGGGTCAATATCCTCAGCAGCAATGTCTCCAAGCTTCTCCCCATCTCTATCGCCATTGGCTGCTAGATCTCCAGCCGTTTCACCATTTGGGGTCAACCAAGGCCCATCGGCATCCATGATCAGCACCAGGGAGCCCTCACTGGACCAGAGCCCTGACCATGAGATGAGAATATGAAGGATTTTTTAAGACTTTTGTATTTAAAGTGTTCTTTTAGATAGACGACACAATAGGGACTTTGCCTCTTCCGCAACTTTGGAATGTATGAAAGCTCTACGCCTACAAATGACACTAAAACTGTTGTGCCAAGTGCCCAAACTTTCAAAGCCATGAGTCTTAGGCCGGACACAATGCAGCCAACAGCATAGGGTTGAAGAAAGAGAGAAACCTGGAGTGCCTGAAGAGCATCTGTAGTCTAAATGGAAGAAATGCAGCGTCGTCTTTGAGATGGACTGTCTAGATCTCAAAACAAAATGTATGTATTTTATTTAAATTAAACTTGAGGATAACTAGCACACAGTGGACATTTTTCAACTTTAAATGGAATGTATGGAGTGAAGCTGTTGATGAAGGAACTTTTGTGCCATGTGCCTAGATTGGGGCATTTCTACCTTTTCGTGGTGGAATAACTTGACAATATTTCTCTTTCAGTGTTATGGACTGTAATAGGGGGCCTCTAGGCTGACAGGACCAGCCAGTGACCCCGTGTTTGTTGTGACGCAGGTCTGCTGAACTGAACAGACAACATGGAGGATGCACTTTCCATGTTGGACAGTCAGAGAGATCCCTTAGCTGTAGATAATGTAGTTTCCATGTTTTACCTCACTGGCTGGCCAGAGAGATCAACTCCTCTGTGGACATCTTACAGCTTTTACTTTATCTCACGGCTGCTTTTAAAAAGGCCTTTGACTTTAAAGTGAACAGTATTCAAACTGACAATTTGTTCACACGGATGTTGTGTTGCCAAGCTTCAAGAACAGTCAATACTAATGCACCCCTTAACACTACAGAGACGTGTATTTTTACTTTATTTTTTATATATTTTTATATGAAAGTATCAGATCTCAAAACAGCAGTATTTCGCACAGAGGATTGTGTAGTTGCTCATTTGCATTTGTGCATTATGTATGAAGCCTTTGCTATGTACTATATGTAAAATAATTCCTTTTTAAGTGTTCTTGTGTGAGTGACAGAAAATGTGTTTTGATCACTATTTATATCAAATGGATTATGTATGACTTTTATGTACTTATAAATTGTTTGTCACATTGAAGTTCTCAGATAAAAAAAAAAAGAAAGTCGTCACTTCTCTCCCTCGTCGCTCTCTGATGTCACCTCTGTGTCTTTGGAAAATAGTGCTTCCCAGAATTGAGTGAATTTGTTTGTAAACTAAAACCACCAACTGTGAACTTCAGCCCGGCACAATGAAGACAAATGTAGGTTATAGCTCAAAATGGTACAAGCAAACGTCAGATGAGAGGATGTGAAAACCAGTCCATGAACATACGATCTTCTGTATTACATTCATATTTTATTAGCAGTCTAACATCAGACTAACTTTTTTTTCCACCTATGTCTGTAAAAAATCTTTGAACTGTTTGTGTCAACGTAGAAAGAAGCTGGTGACTCATGGTAACAATTGTGATAAGACTGTGCCTATACTATCCACTTATGTACACATTAAACCAGAGATTGAACCCACAACTTCTGTATTAAGAGGCCTAAACACAGTATTTTGCTTGTCCCTCTTTTGTTGCTACTAGAAACTATAGATCAAACCCATGTTGATCTTTGGACAGGCCATTTACGACTGTATATAGGCTGTGTCCACACTCATATGTTTTCATTTAGAAAAGCATAAGTCTTGGTCATCATTCACGTCGCTCACACACTATGCTGACATATAAGAATCTATATGGCCAAGACTAAGATTCAAGATTTATTTTAAAAACGTGTGTGGTGTGAATGGACAAAATACAGTAGACGCATTCCCTATTCATGTGACTTAAAGTCAATAAGCCATGTATTCTTCTATTTTTGCTTTTTCCATTTGATGGTATTGAGCTTGGTCCAAAATTCCTATAAATGTAACAGAATTTGTTTTTCATGAAAAGAAGCACAGATTAAGATCTCATTAAGAAAGTGTATGCTGTTATTTTCCGGTTCAATTGGATTATCACAACTGTCTATGACGGTTGAGCTGAGCTGTACATGTATTTAAAATGCAAATAATAAATTCCTACTGATCTCTTTTGACAAATTGCATCTCTTTACTATGTTATATACTTGCATGAAGATTAAAACAGGCCTTCCCAAAGTGTTTTTTTAGAAATACCTCGAAGCAGATTTCGCGCCAGGTTTCAATCATCAGTGCTCCGGTCTCATATAAAGTAATATCATGTGTGGCTGAATATTTACAAATGTTTATTCCATATGGAGAGCAGGCCTGTTTGTGTATCTTCTGAGATTTCTGCCTAATTTGGCTATAACGCACCCGACAGGGCGAGATACATGGTTTTGGACAAGACGCAGAACAAGCCACCCACAGAGAGCGGCTCCAGAGACGAGCAAGAGCAAGAACAGCATGAATGCTCTGGTAAACACAACAGGAAGGTGCTAAAGTGTGGAGTCCAACATCTGCCTGTTAGGACTTTAGCATCTGTGGTTAGCAACATTAGCCAAGACATAACAGCAGGAGGCAAATGGAATCTAGGACGCTATGAGGAGGTTTGGAGAAAGTAACTTTTCTGAAGGGGCCTGCTATCGTCTTGTGGCCCTGGAGACGTTAGCGCTCTCAGTGTTATCTAAAATGTGTACATTATTTCTTTGTTATTCTTTCATGGGGTGCATGCTTGACTCTCCAGAGATATGAACACTCAAGTCACTTGTATTTCATCAATATTGATGAAGAGTCCAGGCAAAACAACATTTACGTAGCTAAAGCTAAGAGTGGACTCTCCACCATGACAACTCCCATTGTGATTTAGGGCTATACAAAGTATAGGTTAACTTTTTGTTGTATTTTTGTGGGATGCTCTCTAATGGATGTCAAAATCTTTTTTTACTACAGTTGTTTCACTCAGCCGAGGGATTTCATTGTTTTGGCTTTTGGAGATTAGGATTTATTTAGATCTGCACACTTTGTTAGAGGAGGTACAAAGCCATTTGTTATCAAATAAATATGATTTGATTTCCAGTGTTAAGATAGTTTAGCAGACCTTGAGGGATATCAAATAGGCAGTTCATGCAAGGCAGCGCATGAATTTTCAGAAACTGGAAGCTAAACCTCATCCACAGCTACCACAAACAACTCAAAGCCGTCATTGATGTCAAAGGACACAACCAATAATAATGATTGGAGAAAAAAAGGGTTTGCATTGTCAATCATAACCTCCAAAGTATGACCAACCAAATATAAGAATAAATCAAGGAACACCCCTTGAAACTGAGCTTTCACATCAGCTGCTTTTAAAGGATGCTGGTCATTCTTCATGAGAAGTTGTCTTGTTTACCCACTTGGTCCGATTGAAGAAACCTTGGGGCAAAATATGGTACATTAGTGGAGATGTGAAAGCAACAAACTGTCAACTGGTCACCTGAGCCAGTCCATTTGTGTTGATGCAGGTCTGTGGTGTGACGGGACTTGTTCACTCGAAAGCACCCATAAAGAATGGTGTATGACTCAAATGCAGTGTTTCAAATGTCTTTCACATTCTGATGTCCTTTTGTCCTTTGTGAAATACACACTGCAAAACCAAGCAGATACTCTATGGACAGAACTCTCATGCTTTCTGAGTGTTCTCAAAGTGAATACAAACAGATGAGCGTGCAGCCCTCCCTTACATGGTCACGTCCACACAGCTGTGTTTACCTCTCTGTCCCGGGATCAGCTCTAGCGCCCCACACAACTCACCCTGACCCCTTCAAAGGCACGGCTCTCCGACGGGACAGGCAGCATCCCCCCGGCTGACTTTGGCTGACCTCCAGCTTTGAACAGGCACATACTTGGCACGCTTCTCTGATCCAAAATCTGTGAGAAATGTGTCAAAAATGCAATGAGGCAAGTTCAAAATGCCTACTAATAAATTATAGACTCACTAGGTACATTGATAATAATAATGATAATGCATCAGTTTTATATTGCGCTTTTCACACCACTCAAAGACGCTTCACATGTCATTATTCATTCACTAGTGATAAACTACTTTTGTAGCCACAGCTGCCCTGGGGCACACTGACAGAAGCAAGGCAACCAATATGTGCCATCAGTCCCTCTGACCACCACCAACCATTCACATACTAGACTCATTCTATCTAGGCAATGCGGATGAAGTGTCTTTGGCACTTTAAAGCCATCAGCCACTTCAAAGTAACACCTGATGTTTCCAGAGGTCTCCCATCACAGTACTAACCAGACCCTGCCCTGCACAGCTTCAGAGGTCTGACGGGATCTGGCTTTCACATGCAGGAATGGTCACACCACAACAACACAAATAATGAACAGTTTTCAAGGTCCATATTCATAACACAAAAATTGAAACAGTAACTTTACCTCTTTAAACTTTCCCTGATATGAAAGCATGCAAATACTTCCCATTCAAACACAGATTACATATATTTATGAACATCGATTAGCTTTGTTCTCAACCTGAGCCAGATTCTGTCAGAACAAATAACACAAGACACATTCTGCTTTATCTCCCACAGCTGCCGAGGATATAACAGAAAAACACATTAGATTACTGCTCCTCTTTGTGGCAGTTCCAGGTTATTCCAGTTATACCTTTCATCAAATTCGCCTCAATAAATGTTGGTCTTTCCACGCACCGTTCACTTCTTTACATTAAATATTTTCATAGAATTCCGTCATGGTGGGATAACATATATGTCATAACGTTCACAGAGCATGGGTCGGTGTCTGGTTCAGTAGAAAGAATAAGCACAATATAGCCACTGCAATTACGTCATGTTAACAATTATTACTTTTATGCTCAATTGTTACAGCCACACTCCCAAAAATGTTGCTTTAGACGAAAATGTAAATAATTATACAACGCTATGCAAACACTGTCAGTCATAACAGCGCGGACAGACATTCAGCAGAGGAAGAGGATAACGCTGAGATTTACCGATTTCCTTCATAATTGGTTCTCAGCATCGGTTATTTTTGGTCATATCTCATTAACACTAATCAGATACATCTTATAATGTTATTTTACTTCAAGGTTTCCAATTCGGGATTAAATTGCATTCTCTTGATCCCCCTGAATGTCTTTGAACTGGATGCCAGAGTTAACAAAAGTTCAGAGTGATTTAAGTGTGCTTTGGCCTGGAGTGACTTTCTCTGGGGAGCGACTCGAGCGCATACATCCGAGACCTTTGACTTTCGCCTGTGCGTGGCTTAAGTTTCGGGGCTGTTTATCACTGGTTATCTGAACTGGCATGAAAGATATATGCGTGGTTTCTCATAACACATTAGACACGCTATTAACACTATTACATTTCAGCGTTATTTGTGAAATCATTGACCACATGGAAGTCCTGGGTTTGGTTCCACCTCCAGATGGTTAGGGGACTTGCTGTGTGTGTCAAGGTGTTGGACTTTGGATTATTTGACCAGGTTTTATTTTGCTATACATTTGGAGTTTGCTAACTTTGCTTCCTGTGTGTTTGTTTGCCCCGCCCTTATGGGATTCACCTGTGTCTGTACTTAGACCCTGTGCTTTTCCCCACTGTCTCTCCCACATTTGTCTTGTTTTAAGTTCTGCAATTTTGTGACCTTGGATTTTTTTGATTAAATTACACTTTTTTTTTTACAGCATTTTGGATTCCTTTTAACACTTAACTTTGTGACAGTGTTAAGTGTGGTGATTGCATGTTCTCCCCATGTCTGTGAAGGTTTCGTCCGGGTGAAACACTAAAAAATCATGCACGATTGGTCTGAATGTTATGAGTGAATGGTGATGGTCGGGACTTTGTTGCGCCAGGTTTTCTTGCTTCCTTTTGTGGAGTGAATTCAAAATACACCAAAACGTAAAGCGCTTGGGTCTGTGAAATGTGTTATATACATAAATATGACTTACTGATAGTTCTCTAATTTGATTTATGAAACAATGGCACCGTGACACCAGCACATTCCGGGATTATGTACAAAGTGTTTGCCCCAAGGAGAAGTTCATTCTAACTTTAAACCTTACCTCATGAGGCTTGCCCTACCACTTCCATAATCCTGGTTTGGTCTGGATTACATTTTGGTGAGGTCATGGCTTTTCCCATATTTTGGTCTTGTCAAGTTGTTATGACTTGACCTGTTTCTTTATTTTCCTTCGTGCCAATAGATCAGGTTTGGAGTTGGAGCTTAGTTTAGTATAAAAATATGTGTCTGACCCCTGTCTGTTACTTGAACTTGTGAAATTGCTTTAACTGGAATGCAACTCGGATACATGAATGTGAAATCCATGTAAATATCTTAAATACATGCATTCAAGGATGAGCTGGATTGCCTCTCCACAGATCTCATTTATAATCTGGTCAAGTGCCGTCATGTTTTATCCATAAAGAGAGATAATACCTTTCAGGCCTAATGTTGATCAATTATGACAAACACTCAAAAACTCTTCAAATCTCATAATTGCCCTTGAAAGCAGGGGTACTTACTTTTTTTTGGATCTTAATAATGTTTTTTACAGAAAGAAACAAATTCTTCCACAACATTCTTTCTTCAGAAATTATTGTATCTGTTGCACACCTGTTTAAAGAGCCTCCTGAGTCACTATTTGACGCTTTAAGCTGAAAGCTAGTCCCCTTTTTTCACTTTCCTGTCTGAAAAACATATTCTAAAGATATGAAGGACACCATGTGAAAACTAGTGATAAAACCGGTATGTTTTAGAGCAGACATAGGCAAAGTGCGGCCTGGGGGCCACATGCGGCCCAATTCACATTTCTATGCGGCCCCTGGACCCTTCTGAGCTCAACACTCATTAGACTAATAATGAAGACATGGCCTGTTATACATTTATTCTGTTATAATGAATGAACCCAACATGTTATTGGTAACTAAATTACCACAAACACACGGTATTTTCATGTGTGTTCAATAAAAACAAAATATCCAAAATGTTAAAATTTGACTACTGAATAGGTTTTTGCATAATCAAAAACAAAAATTAACCACATGAAATTGGGTCCGGCCCTCCACAACAAGGCGATATCCCAATGTGGCCCCCCAAAGATAATATTTGCCCATGTTTTAGTGCCAAGAACTATAGTTAAATGGATTTTACCGTTCAGTTTCGTGTGGAAAGATGGTACCCCAGCTTTAACTTTTCCCCATAGCATGCGTTTGAGAAAAGTATTAGTGACAGATGAAGAAAGTAATCTGATTGAAATAAAAACTTTTCCTCTATTACATCTTGCCATTGCTTCAAAATCAACCAAAATGCTTTTACGATTCGTGACTTCATTACATAAATACATAAATTACACGAAACTCATTGAAATGTTGGTTATCTTGTTAATTAGTGAGGGCATACATGAATGTCTAAATGAATATCTGGGTTGTTCTTAGCTTTTGGTGGAAAGAGAAAAATCAGAATGTAAATGGAAGCCAAATAAACTGTGGCACTGAAGGAAAATTAGTGGAAAGGAATAATCATGTTAATTTGTGCTTGGCTGCAGCAGGTTGTGTGTGAGACTGTGCAGGTGTCAATCAGCTTTGGCTTCTATGCTTGAACAGAAAAGACAAGGCTTGGCCAAGACGTGAAACAGTAAAAACAGTTCCACACGAGTTAAAAGCTTGCATTATGTATCTAACATGCAAAACTTTCCTTTGGGCTCGCCATAGAAAATTATTATTAAGAAGTATGATTCATATCTGTACGCAGGAACCACAGTCATATTGTAAAAACCGCTTTGGGTGACCTTGGTCGGTAAAATGCGCTATATAAATAAACATTACTTGCTACTTACAAAAGGAAGCTATAGCACAAGTAAATGTTTGAAACTTTTCAATTTGTGAAAAAAGAGGGTGAAACTACAAGCACTGCTTAGACCTGTACATGCTCCACCCCCGCAGCTTTCTGATTGGTCAAAATTAATTAATTTCTATGATTTGCTGTTTCAATCTATCAATCACCTCCCGGCTTTACAATTATTTTTATTTTAATTATTTTTGACAACAAACAGCAAACTTTTTGTTTATTGTTTACCCCGTTTGGACAAACGCAAACGGGCTTATGCGCGTCATATTGGTCATCAGTGTGGTAGTCGTCACAGAAGTGGACCCAGGCGTTTCATTGACTCTGAAGGGTGAAGGAACAGATCGCTCTCTTACTAAAGATTGACAGAATCAATGAAAAAACTTCTCTGGGCATGTGTATGAAGGCCAAATAGCACTGTAATCATGTTTAAAGCAGAGAAAAGTCAAAAGCGTAGCCCTTTAAGACAAGACGAGAGACTGTTTTAAAAATATTATTGCTGAAAAAATATTCGTGTCCCTTGATCAAAAAAATCATAAACAATTTCAGTTGCTCACATCTTCTTTTAAACCTAGCATGTGCTTAGCATGTAGCACCCGCTCTTGTTACCACTGCTTTTTGCATGGTAACAGTAAACTACATGCACTTTATCAAACATTACAGTTCAAAGGGAGCAAACACTTACATTAACCTGACACTCATGCTCAAAAGTTGCTGTCGGCTCTGGCTCTGCTCGCAGCCAATCCATCCAGGCTCAAGAAGAACGCTGCGGTAGTCGCTAAGTGTATATTTACATGAATTATGGGATGTGTAGTCGTCCTTATGATGCCGTTCAAAGGTCATGTGGACGGCAGTTTAAACAGGAAACAGAGCAGAATGTTCAAACTTGACTCTATCTGACGTACCTAGCTTTCAAACATAATGGAAAATAATAGAACTATGCCATAAAATCCATTGCGGTCAAAACAGATTGGTTCTATCAGTTCTAGTTTTTGCAATTTTGTTGTTGTACCACCACATCTGTAGATCTACTTATTAGGACAGAAAAGTGAAAAAGAGAGGACGGCTGTCACTTTGTCAATCATCTCTAATCTTCAAATATTGAGTGAGGTTTTGGTGCACACTGGGGTACTGAGGTAGTCTTGCACAGTTTTTCCAATGTGGTTTTACTGCAAATGGCAAATAAATCCTTGAATCATGAAGGTTAGACCAAAGAGAACGTTTTTTAGTGAGAGGAAGACAGCATGTCGGGGTCTGATTTGTTCACAGAAAAAATAAACGTAGGTACCGTCGAGAAATGAGACAAAGGCAGCGGCGGTCACACCTGTAACCTAGTTTAGTTTAGAATTCTTTCAGATAGAACAAAGGAAGACACAGCTCTTTATATAATGTGTATCAATGTGCATAAAAACAGAGACGTCATCACTTGAGATATTAACGGCATACAGGAGGATTTTCTACTTCCTGGTTTATCATCAAGACTATTGGTCCTCCGAATTGTCAATCATTCTGGTGATACGTGCTCGACAAATAAGATCAGAGAGTTTTTTATCTATAAGTAGAGAGGGCTGTCCTCCCTATATACCTTTAATGACGCATATGCCCCAAGATATTGCTACTATTACCAATGTGAATCAGAACAAATACTTTCAGTTCTTGAGATAACAATATTTAGCAGTAATACAGATATAACCGAGGTCCAAAAAAGTCCAAAACATGCAGGTCAGATTCGACAGCATCCCAGCTTGAATGTATCCCTTACTTTCATCCGTCTACATTCTTAAACACTGCTCAAAACACCAAAAGTTCACAGTTGGGTCTAACAAGGTCTCATTCCTGAACATGTACATTATCAACGAGTTTGAAACCTTTTCTTCCGTCTCCCACGACTTGTTCACTTCCCTTTTATTCATGCCTGCATGTGAGCCAGGGGTCTAGCGGAGATACTAAACTTGAGAAAACACTTTGGACCTCAGACGCAAAGGTTAAACCAACAACAAGGCGCTTGACTTTCATACAAGCATCCGAGTAAATGGGAAAATATGGAAAAGAAGTGTGTTTCTCATCACTGCCCGTACGTGTGATTGATGGATTGGTGGATCTGTATTTTTATAGAAACATCTCTTACGGCAAACATCCACTCTCTTGGCTGGGGTTGCTTGGATGCACCTGTGTATTCCTGATGTGTTCAGTGTGTTAGCCACATATCAAAGCTTTGTAAAGAGGTTTAAAGGGTATGGTCAGGAAACGTAGGGTTGAAGACACAGTGTATTTTTCATATCAAAACAATAACGCAGAGCTCTATGGTTTATTCAGGCCAGATTATGTGACTGTGTGTCCGGATGCTGCGCAAAAATCTCAAGGTTGTTCTGCAGAAACTGAAAAGGAGCTCGAGCAAAGTCAGTAGTAGCTTTTCAATATAAGAATTCAATGCAAAAGTGATTTCAACAAAAGCAAAATGGTTTGAAATGTGAAAGTCCACATCCATGTTGAAAAACATCACAATATCATCCATTATCAACAAGCCATGTGCGACCAGGAATAAATATTGAATTACTTAGAACTTACTGTACAGGATATATACTCTTCTTCCTCCAGTGGTAGCATGGGGAGTTGGATAACAATGGATAACATGTTTTATCCTTTTTCTACTGAATATATTATTTAACTTTCTAAATCATGATATGTCAATGTAAATAGTCTCATTATTATTGTTAAATAGACAAAACCAATGCATAGGATGTCTTCTGCATTGCGCAACTTTAATAATGGGACCAATTGTTTTTCTGCTTAGAATATTCCTCAATATGATACATAATTGAGACATTCTAGACCGGATGTAACAAGTATTAGTGCTCACTGGTTGCTAATATATATACTATTCAAAATGTATTTATACTATAATTTTGAATGCGATTGAACGCTCTAAAAGTTCAGCCACTTATTTCCTTCCTATACTTATAATGTGACGGTATTAAAATAGGCCGGGCACTTGTACTAGTATGTTCTTTCATAATCTGTAATCGTTGGAGTAATTCCCTCATAAAAAGTGGGACTTAAGGCGCATTACAAGAAGGAGGGATGAGTTTTTGGCTGAGAAAAGCGTGCGCAGAAGACGAGCCAAGCACTTGTCATGTGGGTTTAAAGTGTTGGACGACTTTGCTCCTCTGACACTAAAACGCTGACTTAATTTGACTGTGTTTGGATTGTGTCACATCCACATGATTTACGCTTCAATCATTCAGCTCTGACAAAAGTTGAGATATAACACAATGTATAAATGTAGTGCTAAAAACATGAAGAAATTTTAGTGTTCGGACACAGCATAAAAGTTATCTCTAGGACCCATAAATTAACTTTGAAGAACACTTTTTACTTTATTCTTAGTGCATTCTAGTTTTTCAATAACCCTAACCCTGACTGCATCTATACATATATATAT
>JAPMNZ010932129.1:0-12320 GCA_029875035.1 Pomatoschistus microps | reverse complement strand
GGTGTGGAGGGAGAGGACAGGTGTGGAGGGAGAGGACAGATGTGGAGGGAGAGGACAGATGTGGAGGGAGAGGACAGATGTGGAGGGAGAGGACAGATGTGGAGGGAAAGACGCCCACAACAATCTAATATGCTATGTGAGGTGTCTGTGAAAGGCGCTGTATCAATAAACATTACTTACTCACTATCAACACCGCATCATCCTAATCCTGTGATTGGTTGGCTATTACATGACATCAGATCATCCATCAAACACACTTTAGTACAATTAAAATTAGAGCTGTACTAAACATAAACAAAATTGCAATCTCTTTTTGGTTCTCTTCTCAACTCTTCAAAACAGCCAGACTGAAGAGAAGTTTCACTCATTTATGTAAATGAAACAAATCAGGTGGACAAGCAGCACCTCTACTCACTGTGTCCTCACCGCTCCATGAGATTGTCTTATTATGGCTTATTAGGTATTTTGTTTTGTTTTATTCACCCAGATTGCCAAGCCTAAAACTGCATCATCCCAAAAGGGGCAATGTGAATGTTACATAAAGCTGGCCACAGGAAATATAATTCAAAAGAACAGACGTTTTAAACAGCATCAAACCTTTTTTTTTGGATCTGTATTTTTAAAAGTGAAAGAAAAAACACATTCAGAGACTACAATTATATTCTTTCTTCAGTCTGAAATTTGTATTGTCGTAAAGCTGGGTACCGCACGTTCAAACCACAAAAATGTAACTACTATGTGACAAAATCCATCTAAGACCCCCTCAAAAAAGAGATATAGGGTGAGGATTGATTCATCTCAAGAGGGAATCCATAATAAATAAATAAATAAAACCTCTAAAAAACTTTCGATTCTGTCACTAGTTTTCACATGCATTTAATTTTGAGTTTACAATACTTTTTCTGTTGGGACAAACAACATTTTATTCAGAAAAAAATAACGACAGGTCACCCAGCATTAAGGAAGTAAGTAGGTAAGTAATATTTATTTATACAGACCAAGGCCTACGCAGACACGGGGAGAACATGCATCTACTCAGCCGCCCAAGTAGAAACATTAAGTAAAAACCTTTTGCAAACTGAACTGATTTGCAGTGATAAAGACAGCTGTGTACCTTGTGCCAGCAGGTGCAGGGAGTGTGGCAGGGCTGGCAGGCTGCAGACAGGTAGGGGGCGCTGTCTCCGGGCCCAGAGGAGGGGGAGTGAGAGGCCTGGTGAGGAGGACAGTCCGAGGAGGGACCTGGAGCTGCTGCTGCGTCTCTGCTGCTCACCTGCCACCAGGGAGAGGGAGGGGATCAAATACATGTGTGAAACCAGAGCTATATGGTGAGTTAAAGACCGAAACAGAGCATTAAAATTATACAATCTCAATTCCTCCGTCCGTCCATCTTTGTCTCATTAATCCATTTCTGTGTCGGAGGGGGGCAACAATCTCAGTTTCTAATCATTTCAATTTCTAATCATTTCAAAACCTGCACTACTATTGCCACTGTTTCTTTAACTCATTGACAGCCATTGACAAATTTTGTCTTAGACCCTCTATTAGACTGGGGATTACAGGACAATATAAATAGCTAAAACAAACTTATTTTTTTCTGATCATTTAGACAATCCAGTCTTTCAGAATTTGGTTTCACATTTCACTAAGTCTTAGGAAATAATATTCTATGGGTCTTGAGAATCAGTGAAATCATCAAAAATGGCTGGCAGTCAATGAGTTAATAGCCACTTTTTTATTGTACATAATAGTTTTGCCTTTAGCATGTTTGCACTCTTCTGTCTTTTGCACAAATCTGAGTGATTCTATCCATGCCAAATGTGACATGTAAATTTCTCCTGTGTGAGATCAATAAAGTCTATCTAATCTTATCTTGTCTTATGTATAAATGTTGTGGGGAAAGATAACTGATATCCTTGCTAGATTAATGGACAATCAATAACTTTAAATGTCCAAGCAAATATACAGAACATTTACTGTCTATTTTCAATATTTCACAACTGTTAAATCGAATATAAAAACCGCATTATTGTGATCTTATATATCTGTAACACAGTCAAAAGCATTATGAAATTCTCAGGTTACTTTTTGCTAGTGTCTCTATCTGCTGTTTCAATAGTCTTCCTGCTGTGAGGAGGACTACAGGGAGATGTATAAAGTCTGAAAAGAGAAGGAGGAGCCCTGCCTTCCACCTGCTCCGCTGCTCTGTCATTACTGCTCTGAGTCACAAGCTTTATGCCTTTCCCTTTCCCTGATGAAAATTATCACAATAATACTGTAGGATATCACGATTGCACTGTTAACATATTCTTACAATGCTGTGTCATAAGAAAATTACCATAACTTGGACTATATACAGCTACTTTGAATCCAGCAGCCTGTATAACCATCATAGACTGTATATAGATGGACAATGATTACCCTCCAGCTCAATGAAGCCCAATAGGAAAGTGCTCATGGAGGAAGTTTTACTCCTAAAATCTGCGGTCCAGGGGTTCATATTTTGATCCAGATTTACGAGACAGTTGTAACAGGGAAACTCCAGCATGCCTTAGCAACCACCTTAGCAACACATCTGTCCATGTTACCGCTATGCTGTTTTGCGCCATCAGCTGTTGGTTGCGTGCTACGTTCAACATTAAAACAGTGGCTTGTATTCAAGTGAGGCCGATATGTGGACAAAATGTACTTTCTCTAGTTAGTGTGGTTTATTAACAGGTTTGGAGACTTTGGGAATCTATATGTATTGACGGTAAATTACCTTTGCAATAGATTATCATTTGATTCTTCGGGGAGTTGTAAATTAGCATCCGTTATAACTTCTGTATTGTTGTGTAACTATGTGCGACTGCCTTGTTCACATCAAAATAAATATGAGTCACTTAGATCTACGCGTGTCAAATTGAATATTCTGATTATTATTATTTGACATGGCAGCTCTGCAACATTTGAGTCATGTTTTTATTTCTTGCGGAGGCAGATACCCTTACTATGCATTTTGCTTCTCACTGCAGTAATTCCAAATGTAATGCAACGAAAGGGCTTAACAATATGATATTTTATTATAACCTAAATATGTATATAACAAGGCTATGGCTATGAGTGTCTTAGGAAGCGTCCACACGTGTTGGACCATGTCTGGTTCACTTGAGGAATCCAAATCTTCAATCTGTTTCAAACGCATTATAAAGATACTTAATTTACAATATAAAGTAAAGTATTGTTCATCCATTTGTCTCCATTAGGTTAGACCACTGCAACGGCCGGGTCACTAAACACTTCAGCTCCAGTCATGACGAGAACCAGGAAGTACGATCACATTAGTCCAGTCCTCAGGTCTCTGCACTGGCTTCCTGTGGCTCAGAGAATCTCAAAGTACATCTGTGACATGTTAGTGCCATATGAACCAGCTGAACTGGACTCCTGCTGGTGCTCAGAGTCAGGGTTAAACATGGGGAGGCAGCATTTCAGATTCATGAAGCTAAAATCTGGAACAGTTTTCCTGAAAATGTGAGACAGACTTCTACGCTGACAATGTTCCAATCCAGATTAGAAACAGGTCTGTTTAGCTAAGCATACAACTGAAGAATTACATTACTGAAGAATTCACTTTTAATGTGTGATTTTAATGCCCTCTATGATTGTTTCATTGTTTGTCTTGTTTTATTAAAGGTCCCATATTACACGTTTTTACTTTTCTCTGGTTTAAACATAATTGCACCGCTGTTTGGCCTTCATACACATGCCCAGAGACATTATTCATTGATTCCCTTAAGCTTTAGTTAAGAGAGCGATCTTTCTCTTTCATTCTCAAGAGGCACAAAAATGACCTGATTCACTTTGTTACGTAGCGCACTTTCACACGCAGCTCGAGCTCCAGAAGCCCCGCCTTCAGAAGGTGATTGACAGGAGAGAGAAACCAAAAAGCATCATGTCAACTCGGAGAAAATGTGTTTTTGGATGTATGTGCTCCAAGAGACCCCCATTCTGTAAGTACAAAGCAACTAACTCGGCGTATACTTCTGTGAACAAAATAATGAAGGTCAGATTCTGGATGTGATGAATTACTGTGTAAGTTTATTCTCAGGTCCGAAATTATTATGTACCGGTGAAAGCGATGTATCTGTGTTTACAAAGTCAGGGTGAGGCTACGTCACCGCACAGGCGAGGGAGTTGTATGGTGTCTCACCCAAAATATTATCAGGATGGACTGTGAAAAAAATAAGAAAAGCGAAATATAGGACCTTTAAGTTGCCTTGTGCATGAACTGTGTTACAAATAAACTTGCCATGCCCATTGTAAAAGTAAATGTTGAGAATGAATCAGACAACATCATCACAACAACATCTCCTTGTAAAATGATATGCAAATTATCTTTTGCATGTGAAAGAGCCCTGTGAGTCACTAACGGCTACTTTGGTCTGAGAGCTGATTGACTGAGAGAGGGTGATCATTTATTTTTCACTTTTCTGTCCGAAAAAGCTGATCTAAAGATGTGACAGAGGTCAGAAATACATGTGTGTGACAACTAGTGATAGAAACAATGTATTTTGAGAACTAGTTTTAGGATTTAGTTATTTACATAATCATTTTTTTCTGGTTGATAAGCTTTCAGGAAAGTTTGGTGTTAATTACAGACACATATTTTTTTCTCTAAGTGAGTTAAAGGGAACCAGACGAACAAGTGTAAACGCGCCCTTGGTGTTGGCTGAGCTCTCACCTGCAGGATGTCTTGAATCTGACCCAGCTGTTGCCTCAGGACCCGTTTCTGGTGAAAGCTGAAGGCCGGGTGGTTGGAGGCCATGGTGAAGAGCAAGAGGAACTGCTCCTCAGGCTTCCCATCATTCTGTGCCAGCCCATAGTTGTTTATAACCGTGTCTATGTGCGTGAGCGTCCGGTACAAGACCCCCGCCGCCTCCCTGCTGTCGGAGCCGAGCAGGGCCAGAGACACCAGCAGCTTGCTCCGCACCACCTCGTCTGTGATGTTGGTGAGGCCGGACAGATCTGTGGGGTTGTTGGCCTTGATCTCTGCGTCCCGGAGCGAGTGGTAGTCCTTACGCGCCAGGTCCTCCAAGCACGATCCCAGGAAGCGGAGCTCAATGGGAATGCAGAGGTCCAGCAGGCCGCACAAGAAGTCCACCCGCTGAGGCGACGTGAGGGACGAGAACCAGCAGTAGACTCCTTCCCTCTGGATCGAGCTTCGGACTTCCACCATTCTCTGCATTACAGGCAACAGGCGGAGATTGGTCTCAAGTCTTGTGAAAGGTGTAGTGTACTTCTTGACAGCTGTGATCTTTGTTTACACCCCCACCCTCCTTTTGTACAGAACCAAAAAACTGTTGTCTGCATCCTACCACAGACACAGGGCTTTGCTAGTTACAGACAGTTAATGATTTGATGGTTGGAGGGTATTCGAGTACTTAGAACTAGGTGGAATAGATTTGTTATAGCCCTTTCATAGTATTTTTACGTGCTGAAATGACACATACATCTTCAGACAAAAAAAACTCTTCTAAAAGCTAAATTATTTGGGTATGTTTTTATGTTTTGTTGTATAATTTTATGACACTGAAAAAAAGTGTCACAAATGTGTAAGTAAGTGTTAAAATAATAGAAATGTAACGCATTTGCTTGTTCCTGTAAGTTATACAAACTTCTAAGGGCTGTATAACATCTGTCCTCATGGAAAATATGTTTTATAATTTTAACTTTCTGTAACCACCGCACTGTAACTCTAATGATATATTATGTTGGGCTAAATGACTTAGACATCAGAGAAACCGTACATTTTACAAAATACACACAGACAGATACATGTTGGAGTAGAATTACAATCCACTCACCCACTCACTAGACTTGGGCCACAGTTATTTGAAGCGAAGCCGCTCCTTTGGCGCACGTCAGTCATACAACTTCCAAGACTTCTCCAACAACACCAGGTCCGCAGAAAACGTATCCGCTGCGTGCGTTTGAGCTCAGTCCCCCTTGTGCGGGACTGTCCCATCAGAGCCTGTCCCTCTCCTCATGTTTCCAAAGCTTCAGCAGCTCGGCATTCAACTTTAAATCACTCTATGCGCTCAAGAATCACAGAAAAAGTACCATAGCTCCACTCATCTCACGCACACATGGTCAGAGGAACGAGATCTGCATAAGAACGGACATGCCTCGTCATACCTGCTGAAAGTCAACTCTTTACTTTGTCATTGCGTCTTCTGAATTCTGCCATGAGACTTGAAATCGAGAAAAAAAACAGCTGTGTGTTACATTACCCTCATTCTAAGCCCCTGTGTGGGGAATACCTCTGCTGATTGGCTGGCGATTCAGTCTGTTTTAGATGCTCGCCGCTGATTGGCTGAATGGGATATATGCTGCTTTGCTGTTCCACATCTTTCTCTCATGTGCTAATGCATATCTGGAGTTTAAAGTGCCAAGCGCATGTTCACAAGGCCATCATGCCAACACTAACATGCCTCGTCAAATCAAGGAAGCAATAAACGACCTGAAGCGTTAGGAGTAGTAAAAGCTGAGTTTTACATCAGCCTATGACACAACAGGCACGTACCCTGTGCAGTCTCTAAATATATCATTATAAGCATGTTTTTATACACTAATTATCATATAAAGTGGGTCTAAATTCATTTGAATGAATTTGTTGTGCAATCTGAATTAACTTGTAATTAAGCCTCATGACCAGTAGATGGAGACCTAGTGCAGCTCGCTGTGCTTTGATGTGTCAGTTTTAAAACACGTGTATCCTGCGTCAACAACGTTCACTCCCGTCACTATACTTCACTGTTAAAGATCCGTGTTGTTCCTCAGTGTCCACCTTCTGCGGCCACGACTGTTTGTGCTCTGATAATAGTAATGATGTTAGATTTTACAGGCCCTCACTTAAGCCCCGCCCCTTTCATAAAGACTCCGCCCACTCACTGACGGAGGTTCAGTTTAGGTTGCTATAGTTACCATCCCCTCCCTTCTATCAGTCTCGTGGCACTCCTTCTTTTGAGTCTGTACAAGATTCATAAAACACAAACAATACCAGATTAAGAAACAGCCAGGAGTCAGTTTCTGTCAAACACTTTCATTATTTTCTCAAAACCAAAATCAAAACACAGTAATTTCCAGAAAGAAGACAGAAGGAAAGAAGGAGAGAAAGAAACATTGAATCTAGAAAGAGAAGAGAGCTCGGCATGCTGTAGCATGCTGCAGACTGACTGAACCTGACCGTCCTCCTGTGGGACAGCCACACTCTGTATCTGTAATGGGGCACACCACAAATACACCTTCAGCCCAGGGTAAGTTACAATTCTTAATTTGATCAGCGCTGTCAGGCAGAACAACAGCCACTCACTGCCCGAGGAAGTTGTTACCAATGGCAACAGGCTCAACCGTCCCGTCACGTGGAAAGATGCACACACATGATCACACACTGTTAAGGATTTGTGAGCCACAAGAAAACAACAGCTCTGCACAAATAAACAGCAAATAAGCAATAAATCACGGATCCTGAATACCCAGTCCCTCTGGTCCCTATGGTCACCACACATGTGCAAACGGTACATACCACTGCTGTCCCCCCTTCAATACCTCTCCTACAACTTCATGTTTACTTCAAATCAATTTGTTACTAAAGCATGGCAGATGATAGATGTTGTATTCATCTTGCAAGTAGTTATAAATCTCAATGTGACATTAAGTTAAGTTTCAGAGGACGTAGTGATAGGATGCATCAGCTGGCAAGACAGGCCCTTTCTATTTAGATCACTGTTTAAGTCTGTTTTTTGTGATGGATGATTTTCCTGTGTGGCTTGGTCCCTGACGATGGAGGAGTGTGGTGCTGATGAGACAGTGTCGTCATGTGAAGCTCTGGTTAGGTTCGTTAAGAGTGTGAAAGGCCCTGCACACACATCACTGTGACACCAGACTAGCAGACTTTACTAAGACAAATCAACACTGTCAGTCCTAATCATATTCATAAGTCGATGCTGGCGATAACATATAAAAAGACACAATTTGGCATTTTCCGAGAAGTTTGTCTTGAGTGTAATCTGAAGAAAGACACTAACTAAGTCCCCAAAACACCACAATAAATATATGATAAATAAATAAATAAATAAATGTACAAAATCCCTTCAAAATAAAGCTTGTTTTTGGTTTGATTAAAAGCAATATATTGTATGTTTGACAAGAATTCTGACTGAAACAAAAGAGTGTGTGTCCATGTGTGTATTGGTGACTGGGCACGGCTGACTGTTTGAAATCGCACACACACACACACACACACACACACACACGCGCACACACGCACACATACACACGCGCACACACCTTAGTAACAGCATTAGTAACAACCACAGGACAGCAGGAGATCCGAAAGGCAGGAACTGTTATTACAGGGAAAGTGGGGTTACAAAATAAATATATCCATCAACGTATTTTTTACATGAGATACTTTGTGTTCAAATAAATAATAAGTTACAAATCTGTTGAAAACTATGATTTGAAGATGAAAAAAGTCTGTAGTGTCAAGTCTTCTCTGCCGTGGAAGCGGACATCTGCATCCTGAGGAGAGTCAGGGTTGAGACTGGACCGGTTTATGGACTGCCTGTGGTCCACTCACTGGGACTTCTCTTTGGCCTGAGCCCTGAGTCCACACCGCAGGGCTGCGCAGTCTTCACAATACTCAAGTGAACTGATGGCAGAGCGTAGACAGGCCGACTCCACGCGCAGTGCAGTGTTTAAATAAAAAAGTGGATAAACAAAATGGCCACTCCGATGTTGAGCAGGATCACCATGACGACCAGGATAGAGCTGTAGGCCTGTGTGGGAGACAGAGAGGGTGTCAGCGAGGATACAGACCAAGATTTTAATGTTCTACAAATCACCTAAAACAACCACAAATACATATTTCTACAAAGAACGTCCGTATTTAAAGATTAATCGTACCTCAGGCATTGTGCATTGTGTGTCATTACAATCAATGTAGTCACAAATTGCAATAACAACCATTTTAGTTAAGTGATTTGCAAACAAAAAGGAGACGGGAAATTGGCAATACATCACTTGAATATGAAGATTTGTCTTGTTCATCTTATGTTTTCTGAATCTAAATAAACTGTCAAACTCACAACTTAGGTCTGACTGTAAGAATAGTATGAGAAAAAAATTACTTGATTTATATACTACTTGATTCATATACTAACCATCCATCCATTTTCTTCCCCTTATTTCATTTCTGGGTCGGGGGGTGGCAGTCAGAGCTGCACCCAGCACACTTAGCACCAGCTCCTCACTGATCCTCCTGCAGGTGGTGAGTCCACAGGAGCTGAGATCTTTCAGTGGGAGCTTCAGGAAAAGCAGAGTTAAGTGTCTTGCCCAAGGACACAACAACAGCAGTCATCAGTGGGAGTCGTGAAGTAGGTCTTATGGTGGGCCCGAACCCACAACCTTCAGGCCAATGCTCTACCAACTGAGCCACTGTCGCCCAGTGATCTATATACTACTACTAATACTAACATTTTCTGAGCTGTGTGGAAGTGTGTGCGAGGTTATTGCTTCATAAGTAAACTAGTTTTAAAATGTAGCTTTTGAACTCTGACTTTTTAAACATAAAGGAACAGGATGTGGACAACCTAAATATTGGTCAGAAATATTGCTAGTACGATAGTATTTGCCAAATTTATGCATCCCATCAAGCATACAAACTGGCTGAATTAGCGCAAGCATTTTATTTATTTACAACCATTGAGCTTTGACAGAAAATTCCCAAGTCTACACAATAATTTATGATTGAATTACAGGAAAATATAAATATCTCAAGAGCAAATTCCTGCAGCAGTGCTCTGTACAAACCAAATATGTGTTTGCTAATGTGGCACTTCAGCAGATGCTCGCTGACAACTTGGGTCATCAGGGTGAAGGCCAGTCCTTTTAACCACCTGTCCAGCACAGCCTCTTCTTCAGGATCAGTATTGAAATCAAAAGTAGCACACTGTTATGTAAATGAGAAACAGCAGCATACTTGAGTCTATTTTCATTTCAACGTACAAAGACCATTTGAAAACTATGGCTAAGAATGTAATATCTTTTGTAATTTTGCTTCATATAATAACTCCAACTAATTAGTAAATAGTAGTGATAAGTATCTTATCATATAAGGACATACACTACAGTACATGGCTCCCCTAATTAGCCTAAGTATCCTAAAGCAATGACTGACAAGAATATGTTGTTCATATCTCTGTATCTAGACCACACGGCCTATTACATTGCATTGTGTTCCATCCCTGTGAATCTGTGTGATAGTATCTCTGAATGCTGTGAACCTGTCGAACACAAATCTCACTGCTGCAAACACACTCTGCACCTCCACCGCCTTACAGACCGCGCTTCGGCCCATTGGCTGCATCTGAAGCAAGGCATAAGCTGTTCCCTAGCAACAGAGCGTCAATGAGCCAATAGGAATGTGGCAGAGGGAAAAGGGGGTGGGTCCCTGTGTGCTGTTACTAAGGTGCAGGAGGACCACTGGGCTCAGACAGAAGCAGCACAAGCACTTAGGGGAAAGTTTACACACTACAACCAGCACCAGGCAAACCCTATTCACTAGAGCCACAATCACACTGTACAGAAACAAACTAAAACTCAAGATACAGATCACAGTGGATGAGTATCGTTTGATATCTCTTTTGCTCTTCTCTAGCTTTCATTAGCTAATGCTTACGGTGAGGGATTAACATGGCCTGGATGGGCAACTGGCTTGAGTCAAGACTTGGCCAAAAAACGATATTATAGGAGCTTAATCCTACAGCTTGCTCATCGGACAAAAAATGTTTCTTTATTTCACAAGGTTAAAGCTGGAGCTTTCCCCCTGGATTATCTTAATATGTGGGATAACATTGTGTTATGTCATTGGGGATGGGATGTATCCTCATGACAGTGGGCAACAAATCCTTTTAGTCAAATCAATGTGCGGCGGTGACATGACAAATACAACAAATGCACCATGCAGATTTTTAAACCATGGAGACAAGATACTCCTGAGACCTGACTGCTCAGAACATGCACTCTGGCCCTTTACTGTGTTCATTTGTGCACCAATTAATTGCTTAAATGCAATAGGTCAAAGCAGTGGTTCTCAAAGGAGGATGAGATTCTTTAGATGTCACTGTCTTTCACTAATTATTTTATATATAACATGACCATTTAACTAAAATAAAATTTTAATTGAAACTGAAACATAAATTATTTAGATTTTTTTGACACTTACATTGTATTCAGTGAGGGACTTCAGTGAGTGAAATTCAAATATATTCAGAAGGTACCTGAACAGTTTTAACCTCTGGCTTTATTGGAACTTCCTCTTTGTGGGATTGGATATTCTATGAAAAGACCCCAAATGTCGTTGAAATGTAATCTCATCCTTGGAGTATTAGAACATGGGAGGTACAGGCCCCTTGTGGACACTAGGCATAACTGATAGTAGTTGCTTGTCAGATGGACAAAGCTCTGTTTATTTCCAGGAAACATATAGTATTCAAATAGAGACATAGGTCACATAGGCTTTTACAAACGGACCAGGCCAAGTGGCCCGGATCGTCACAGCAGGGTGTGAAGACGGCCTGCGGTCACATGAACATGTATTACAAACGTACCAACGCCCGGTCCAGCTGGTGGCGCTAATAATAACTTCAGCGACTACCACGTTGTCCAAGTTGAGTTTCCGCTTCCCTTCCTGTTTACATTCTGCTACTGCAGCTAGCAGGCAACGCGTTATTTGCATCAGAGCAATGTGAACAAGTGTATGTCTTTCCCCAAAATGCAGCGGTGGGAGACGTGTGTGTGTGTGGGTGTATGCGGGCGCGCCGCGGACACGGGAGCGCGCCTCTATAGTCAGCAGCGACCGGAGAAAAGCAACCAGAGGATATAAGTGTGTGTGTTTGTGTGTGTGTGTGTTCTGGCGAATAAATAAAGACTGATTCTTGAATGTCAGAAGTGTTATCGCAATAGCACCACACTGAGAGCGACGGTCAGGACAGATAGTAACATATGTGTGTGCGCCGCGGACACGAGTGCACACACACACACACACACTTCAGCAACGAGCGTAAGAGCGTTGAGAAATGAATGAATGAGAATGAAATGTGTGGAGCAAAGCGATCGGAGACAGGGAGGTTACAAGTGTGTGTTGGTGATTAAATAAAGACTGATTCTTGAATGTCTGTGTTTCCTATGCCCGTAGGAAACACTTTTCTTTGGCCCTGCAGCCACACACTCCCCTGCGCCCCTCGACCACGGTCCGGGGCTTATATGAAAGGTTTAACACA
>JAPMNZ010932105.1:0-10646 GCA_029875035.1 Pomatoschistus microps | reverse complement strand
CGCGTACATATTTCTTGCACTGGACAATACAGCGCCCACTAACTTGCTTCTTAATTAAGGCAAATATTTTATTTTATAGAGTTGTGCTATACTTAATCACTTATCTAGTGTTGTGTGCTCTTCATTCCTACCTAAAGACTTTTGCCTCGTCTGAAACTCAAACTTGATCTCCATTGCAGACAGGTCCACCACCATCGGACAGCTGATCAGTGCCTATCTCGAGAAGAAAAGTGATTTGGAGGACCACACAGTGCACCTGCTCTTCTCTGCAAACCGATGGGAACTAGTGTAAGAAATTCACGTTTTATACCTTTGTGTAATCCTCCATGTTGTCGGAAATATTGCATCAAAATAGTATCGATTAGTTTGTTAAACCCCTTCATTTTTATATTTCCAGATCATTTAGGTTTTTTTTAAATTGTCTTTATTTTTGTATTTCAAATGTTGGAATAAATGTCTTGACTATGACATTTCACCACTGGGGGACAAATAAAGGTTTCTTATTTTAATAATGATCTAATCTCCCATGTGAATAACCAGATTGTGTTGTTGCTGGTCTCATTGGCAGCACGGTGGGCAGCGGTTAGCGCTTGTCTTTTACAGAAAGAATGTCCTGGGTTCGATTTCACCTCCAGGCCTTTCTGTGTGGGGTTTGCATATTCTCCCTGTGTCTGTGTAGGTTTCTTCTGGGTGCTCCGGTTTCCCCTACCACTAAAAACATGTACAATAGGTCTGAATGTAATGAGTGAATGGACGGTATTTATTGGTGCTTTTCGCTTGACTTTGGTCCGTAATATGTGCTATATAAAGATTACTTACTTACCATAGATTTTCTTCTTATATTCTATTTATTGCGCACAAAACTAAGGATGGATAAGCAATTTGTTTCACGCCAAATCCTTTTTTTGGTTGTGATATAGTATATGAATGTAATATCTGTCATTAATCAAATCATCATCAACCAATATAAAATTATATCCAAAATAAATATTGTTTATATCATGGAAGACCTAAACTATTATGCCTATGTCATTGCTTATGTAATGGTTTTTATTGTTTCTGTGTTTACTTTCTACTAGGCCTCTAATGAAGAAAAAGCTGGAGCAGGGGACCACTTTAGTTGTAGACCGCTATGCCTTCTCTGGAGTAGCCTTCACCAGTGCCAAACCTGTGAGTCAGCAGTCTCCATACTGTGATAGTACTCTGAAGACTTACTAAAGTGCTGGTGTCTTGTGTCTCTTCCAGGGTTTCTGTCTCGACTGGTGCAAGAGTCCGGACGTGGGGCTCCCCAAACCAGACCTGGTCATGTTCCTGCAGCTGAACCCGTCTGAAGCTGCGCAGCGGGGGCAGTTTGGGGAGGAGAGATATGAAAACAGCGCTTTCCAGAATAGAGTACAGCAAAGATTTGAAGAACTGATGAAGGATACAAGCGTCAGCTGGAAGGTAAAAAATAATATCTACATCAACTTTGACCTGAATAGACACAATGAGAAACAGTGGCATACAGTATAATTTCCATTTGTAGTTATTCTACTGTTTGCTGTCAAATACTATTATCAATGTATTCAATTGTATATGCTTTAAAGCTGGGGTACTAAATGTTTAGTACCTTAAGCCAAATAGGGCAGGGCCTGGTTAGTTAGGAACTAGTTAAATTTGTTGTAGTTTGAAAATGTAGGTACCCCAGCATTAAAGGAATATTCCGGATGGGGTCAGCCACTTGCTATTTGTCATTTCTTTGGTTGGTGTTGTCTTCGATATGATACAAAAACATTACATTACATTTTTTATTGCTTCAAAGCCTTATCTTGTCTCTGATGTAGATAGGATATTAAATGCCATACTGTGGAACATTCCAGACAAAAAAAATCAATATTTACTGTCATAAAATTGTTAACCCTATTTCAACCATTTTCCATTGATATGATAATCACTTTCCAACCAAAAACGCAGTTACAAATGCAATTGCCTCCAAAACAGTCATGTTTTGCTTCAGTGTAAAGGGCCCTACACCAGGGAAGTCAAACTGGTTCCAGAAAGGGCCGGTCTGGCTGCAGGATTTCATCCCAATTAAACGGGAGCACAAGCCAGTCTTAATTTGAAGACTTGAGGAAATGGGTCTGGTGTGCTCCTGCTTGGTTGGAATGATAACCTGCAGCCACTCCAGCCCTTTGAGGACCGGTTTTACACCCCTGATCTAAACATAACATTTAATTTTGCAGGTAATCGATGCTTCCCAAAGTATTGACGATGTCCACACTAACATCCAGGACCACAGCCTCAATGCAATCAACGCAGCGCAAGAAACACAGCTTGGGACGTTATGGAAATGAGGTTTTTCAACGCTAAACAAAGAAACGCTTGCACTCTGACATTCATTGGTATTGCTTCCTACAATAATTCATATATGGAATAATCATGGAACTATAAATATCAAATAGCAGGGTTTCTTTTGTTATACCAAATCCATACATGTTCTTTGACTTCTGCAAAAAGTATTTACCAAGGATGTAAGTGTCATTAAATAAAATATGTGAAAAAGCCGAATGAAAAACCGGATATTGATTAAAACAAGGAAAGATAGATGTGTGCTGAAATGTTAAGGTATTGTATTGATGCCAAAAATCCCTGGGCCATCAAAACATGTAAGCAAATAATATTGTAGGCACAAATGTGTTCAAATATTGGGAGTTTTTTTATTTCCTTACTTAAACCATTGGTATTACATATACTGTAGTTCTCTAAATGTTGTGAGTAATAAATAAAAAGTGTACAATTAATGCAATTGGACAGAATTTGGTTTCGTTACAGCCTAAACACAAATAGGTAGTGAGTGACCACTGCTTAAGCCATGGAGGGGCCTTTTGTATGATATCATCCATTGTCCATTATTACACAACATAAAACTGTTATGGCATTTTATTAACCGGAGTCAGGGAAAGGCACCACTTGAGAAAAGAATAGTGAAAGACTCGTTATTAAGACTTTGATGGAAACGCAGCGAAGTGAAGATGGGCATGAATCCTGAGCTTCTGCTACTGCTGCTGCTGCTCCAGAGAGAGGGGGAGAGAGCGGCCATTTTGGACAGGTCAGAAGCGTTTGAAGAGATCACTGTTTCAATGGGAGCAGCTCAAGAGGCTCCTGTAAATGTTCGGGCCTTGTTTTCGTGCGAGTTTCCGTCCGGTTTGGAGAGCGGCGATGCCACAGTCTTTGCCCACAGATCAACAGTCCGTGTTGGGTTTTGCTTGTCACAGGGAGAGGATCTCAAACTCCTCGTCTTCAGAGTCAAAAAATCGCTCCAGTCTGTCTGAGTCTGAGAAATCTGGAAAGAAAAACATTTGATAAAAGATTACATGTGTGTAAAATAGTGACACACATGAAAAGATATAGAAGGAGAATGACAGAAAGGGTGAAGAAATGTGGGGTAATTGAAAGTTGATATCAAACAACAGTTATTTTCATACTTTATTTTTTTAACCTTATACACAAAAGTACCAGTAGAAGAGCTGCTATCTGAGAGCTGGCATACTACTATGGACCCCCAGACTTAAGAAAGATTGGCATGGAGCACCCAGAGTTATTGGGTTGCATTCAAGCATTACCTGTATGAATCCTGCAAGTCCTGGTGTTGTCAGTAATCGTTACAGCCCTGATGTTCCGGGGTGAAAAGTCTGGCGCCTAAATGACTTTTCATAATGGATTCATAACTTGGAAGTCCATTGAATATTGATTTAAGGAGATAGACATCTGAATAATGAATAAGAGCATGAAGACTTGTGATTTGCGCTTTGGCTCTCACTGTNATATTGATTTAAGGAGATAGACATCTGAATAATGAATAAGAGCATGAAGACTTGTGATTTGCGCTTTGTCTCTCACTGTGGCTGTACAAAACCCTTGTCTGTTTGGAACTTTAATACATGTACAAAGAATTTTTAATTGAAAGGGTTCTTACCAGGGGTGAGGTTGAGGGCATCCACACTGACCAAATGCGAGGGCTGAGAGTCCACCAGCTCAAACATGGGCAAACCACCTCTGTTGCAAGAGAGCTGCAGGAAACACAACTATATTGTCATCGGTTCAATATTATTCCACACAAGGAACTTTCAGGATGCAGCACAGAGAAACTATACATAAAACTGGATAGGGCAGGGCTTTGCTCTATGGCTTACCTCTCTTATTATCGATTTAAGTATTTTGGATATATAGTCATTCAGTCAAATGTTTAAATTTGATGTACTTATGTGTAATATAGATGCGTTTTCTCCTGCTGTACACTTGAATTTCTCCTACGGGGATCAGTTAAGTATCTATACATACAAAAGGGAATATTTTACCCGTCTGATTCGCATACACCAGTCGTCAAACTCGTCTTCTGTATTGAAGAAGAAGCCCTGAGAAATAAAACACAATAGTTTTTGACAATTTAGAAGTGTTATATATTTTATATGTTCAATGAAAAGTAATAATACAATATATGAACAGTGTAATGAAATTAGGACTGCATAAAAACTCAAAAAAAGGATCAAATTTGTGAGGTAAGAAGAAACACCATCAATTTGATAACCACCATCAATATCTTAGGCCTTTACACACTGCGAGAGACATGCACCTCTCCTCGGCAGAGTAGGCTTGCATCTTGTGGCATGCAAACACACTCCAGGAGGTGCGCAGAGGCCCAGTGGCTAGGCGCTCGTCAGTCAAATGACCCACCGAGACCATGAGGACAAACATGTACACTTGACTGCTGCTGCTGTATAGCAGTCCTCTGGCTTAAGACTTTACAGGGACAGCAGAAGCTGCAGGACTTTTGGGTTAATCACGCAATAAAAAAAAAGGACGCAGCTACAAGGGGTTTGCGTTAGTGTTATTAAACTTACAGCACTAATAGGTCTCTCAGTGGCCTGAAAAAGTACTTATGACAGAATTTCCAGCATGATTGTAATATGATGCTAAAGGTGGTACCGCTGCGATGGAGGGGTCCAGTTCACAGATGTGCATGCGACACGGCGGGTGCTGACAGTGGTAGGTCTCGTCTGGGACCTGTCCGTCTTCAGCGGGATCCACTGCAGGCTGCGTAGTGTGAGGGTCCAAGTAGATCAACTCCTCTCCTAGATTAAAGACAAAAGCATTCATTCAATGTGTAAGCAAGAGATTTTATAAGTGAACGTATGAAATCAGACGTGCTACGTACCGACAAAACCGATGAAGTAATGTGCACTGTTGGGTTTGCCCCCAATTACGCCTAAGGACTGGGGCAGCATGAAGCATTGCTGGAGGAGGAAAAACATTGTCAGGGTTAGATTCACTGAAATATTATAAATATATTTCAGATATTACAAAAGGCTGTTGAGAAAATTCACAATTGCTTAGTTATAGTCCTCGGTTTTCAGCAGAGTGTGAAGTGGTTGGGATTTAAATTGGCAGCTCCAAATCAAGGCCATGGAGCTTGACCGGACAAAGGTGCCTTGCCCTCTCCAGAAGGTGGGGAGATCCTTCCTGAAGTGGAGGAGTTCAAGTATCTCTTTCTAGTTCACGGTGAATGAAGGACAGTGTGAGATTGACAGACGGAGCAGCGTGTGGAGTGAAGTGGGCGCTGTATTGGACTGTTGTAAAGTGGGAGCAGCATCTACAGTCAGAGCTGTATCGAACTATTGTGAAGAGGAGCTGAGTTGAAAGACAACACTCTCTCTTTACCAGTCAATCTACGTTCTCACCCTGATCTATGTTCATAACCTTTGGGTAATGATTGAATGGATAAAGGAGGTCTCAGGGTGAGTCACAGGGGAAGAGCTCTCAGAAGAGCCGCTGCTTCTCCATGTCAAGAGGAACAAATAAAGGTGGCACAGGCATCTGTTTTGGATGCCTCCCAAACGCCTCTCTGGGGACGTGTTACGGACATGTCCCATTGGGAGGAAACCAGGGGAAGACCTAGGACACATTGGAGGGACTATGTCTCTCAGCTCTCTGGGAAGGCCTTAGGATTCCCCTGAATAAACTGGAGGAAGTGTGTGTGGAGAGAGAAGTCTGGGCATCTCTGCTTATCTCTCTGGCTCTGGTTTCTCTCTCTCTGGTCTCTGACATAGCTGTTACCTCTGTATGCCCCTGACATACAGAGGTCAGGAAACCAGCTTTTGTTGTTTTTTAATCAACATTTATGGACATTGGTCATCTGCCCCTTATGAACCAAGGGGTCCATATGTGTTTTTATTCCTTATGTTTGAACTGATCCTCTGATCTGTGATCGGAGAATTCAATGGCCTTTTCTATTTCAAATTTAGAATGTGTCTGGATAAACGTATGCAGTACAGAATGAATAGAACACTGATTATATTCTCCACGTGAAACATGTTTGAAGTCTAAATAGATTTGAGGCCCACAACTGTTGACAAGTAATTTAGTTTGTTGGTTAAACAGATCTGCACCCACTTCTCCCAACTCCCCCATTACCTCCCACTTTATGACTGCGCAGACTCAGACAGAACTCCCATAACTGCAACTAATGATTACGACCGTCATTTGTTTTACAGCTTTTGTCTGGCCTCGCTTTGAATAAATGGATTGGTTTAAGTGTTGATAACATTGTCTTTTGAATGAACATTGTAACTAACCTGCATATAACTTCTATGTATATATTATCAATGATACATAAACAAATAGCTAATTTAAAATGATAAATGCATCTCCAAAGTGATATCCTCAATATTGTCTTGTGTTGAGACTTTGTATTATTGTTGGATAATATGTTTAAGAAAAGTACATCCAAATCTGGCCCGCAAGACAATTTTAGTGGCCCCTAAATTTATTTTACATTATTATTATTACTAACTTAACCTACGGTAATGGACTGCCTTGAAAATGTTATACATAATCTGTAATAACCACCAAATTGTATTTATTCTAAAACAATTAGAAGTTAAAAAAATCTATAACAATGTGTTTAACTTTATATTTGGTCCGGTTTTGGTTAAATTCAGTCATGTCAAAATACCGTTATAAGAAAAAGAAATATATTCTAATCTTTCGGCCTCGACCAGTTGGTAATTTGTTTATTTGGCCCCTGACCAAAATGAGTTTGACACTTCTGATCTAAAGGATCCATGCTTCATAAATAAACAGTGTGCAGTCACCTTGAGTGGTTCGATATACGCGTCGTTGATGTCACTCAGTCCCAGCCTGAGTGGTATGAGCAGAACCAGAGGTCTCCAGAGAGTCGTCTCCTCTTCAGCCAGAGCACAGGCCCCCTCCAGGCAGCCGTTCATGGCCCCTGCCCCCTCCAGACATGCCTCCTCCAGCCACGGCATGCACAGACGCTCTGGCAACACACAATACCCATCACTTTACTTTCATTAGAACTTCAGGCTCTGTATTACCACTGACTTTGTTCAATTATCTATTTACATGAGCCAATTAGATAGGAAGCAGGCGGTCAGCCATAGGTAATCCAAGTATTGAGATTAATATTATGGAAATATATATATACACAGTGGGGCATTAAGTAACAAGTGGAGGACCGAGGAACTTCTTAAAGGAGAAGTTACGAGTCAAAGAGCCAGAAAGTTACAGGCATCTCTCATATTTTCAAGTGGGAGGACTTATATATAAATACTATCAGTATTTTTATATGATAAATACAAGTAAATATTTTTTGTATTTTGGAAGTGAATTTTTGGATTGTGTTGGGTTATGGGTGCTGCGGCTATCCAGCCTTTGGGAATGGCTGCATTACTTTTATTTATTTATATACCGCCTTTCACAGACCAGTGTCACAAAGCAATGTACAATTGTAAACGTTTGTCCTCTCACTCCACACAGAGATGGGAGCGGGGTCGCCAGTACAGGAGGCGCATTTCAGACCTATTGTACATGTTTTTAGTGGTAGGGGAAACCTACGCAGACACGGGGAGAACATGCACTCCACTCAGAAAGGCCCTATTCCGACCGGAATTCGAACCCAGGACCTTCTTGCTGAGAAGCAAGAGTGCTATCCACTAAAGCCACCGTGCCGCCCCAGCTGCTGCATTGGAGCCGCTTCTGCTAGTGCAAAATACACCATAAACAATTCACTTTATAAAAAAGTGAATGGAATTTATCAATGTATCAACAGTTTATGCATATGATGAGAATGCAATGTTTTTAGAATTCCGACCCATTTAAGTAAGATTTAAGGAGAAATGTGTAGGCTTGTAATAAGATCTAAACCTACACATCACTAAAGCATTATACAGAGTAAGACGTAGACCCAATACGACAAGAAAATCCAGTAATTTAAAGGCCTTATGCAATCATGTATTATTAAAATACCAGTAAAGCCACTTCAAATCTGAGCTATTTATAGACACAGACAGACGGCCGTATCAAATTAATCGAAGCGCAGAGAAACCAAAGGGAATGTGAGGCTCAAGGTGATGACAGAAAGAATAATTTACATTTGCCCCAAAGACAAACAAAGTCTTTACAGCCATTACAGCGACCACCAAAGCGTGAAGGAAAGAACAGTCTGGACTTAAGGGCACATCTGTGAGAAAGATGGTGCGGTAAATCTCTTAACACGCAAACTCACTGATCTCCTCTATGACCACAGTGTTGTCCATCGCCACGTGTACGACCAACCGGCTCCATTTATCAAACACCGTCAGCTTCCTGAAACCGGAGAACAGGACACATTCAAGGACACGTTGTTTCAGATGTGGAAAGAGAACACTTTTTTTTACAGTCTGGTCACTCTTCACTTATGGTAGAGCAATAGAACGGGCCAATGCCAGTAACACATATGTTGACAATGTGGTGTTTACTTATCATTGAAAAACAAATGATGCAATTGAGTGTAACTAGAGGCAGTGGCATCTATCTCTGCTGCTGCTGCTTTCCAGAGAAGGGCAGACATCTTGTTTTTGATGCTTGTTTTCAAATGTTTAAATGGTTTATCCCCAGTATATCTGACAGAACTGTAATCTCCGTATGGCGGTCTATCTCTGGTCTCTCTCTTTGGTCTCTCCCTCTGGTCTCTCTCCCTCTGGTCTCTCTCTCTGGTCTCTCCCTCTGGTCTCTCTCCCTCTGGTCTCTCTCTCTGGTCTCTCCCTCTGGTCTCTGACAGAGCGTTATCTTGGTATGCTCCTGTTGTTGCTCCAGGTTGTGCCTTGGTTTTTAACACCAACTGGGTGTTACTGATTTACATTTCACATGTATTTGTGTGTATCTAATAATTTTGTGCATGTGAGGCACTTTGGGCAGCTGGTGTTGTTGTAAATGCGCTATACAAATAATTTGACATTGTTTAAAGTAACCACATGCATAATCGTGTGCTTATCATAGCTGTTGGACTTACTGTATATCAACTGTGTCAACGTGTTGCTAATCAAATTGAAATATCTGAACATTGGGGGCAACTCAAACCAATAAGGCTCAGTATACATCCACAATAGACCCATCTCACTAGGATATTGGTCACAAATTCAAATTCAAATTTGTCTCAATGTGTTTGTTGCAATGCATGGGGTAAAACCAGATTAGACATACAATACAATTTATTCTTGTATGGCCCTAAATCACAACAGCAGTCATCTCAGAGGACTTAACAAAACCATTGAAATCACCAACACAGATCAGAGAATCAACAGATAAGACAAAAATATATAGAACACATATGTATGGTCCATATGGAGAGAAAAATGTCCACACATGTTGTAGAATATTAAAGTGTCCTGGATCATCACCATAGTCCTTGTCCAACAGACCTTCCTGCATCAGCAAGGAAAAACTCCAAAAAACTCAGTGGGGCAAAAAGTAAGAAACCTCAGGGAGTCAGTAACCCCACAGCAAAAGCAAATCTAAAAACTTTAGGATGGCCTTTTATTGTGGATGCATTGTTTCAACAAAGAAGTGCTCACTGAAACACATTGAGACAAATATAACTAACCTTATCAGATACAGGTGGGTCTATTGTGCCTGTATTGAGTTTTATAGATTTTAGTTGAAAACTGAGAGCAAACACCTGAATGCATGCGTTCACATTTTTGTTCAGTGAAAAGGTTGAATAGTTGGGAATTTGTTGTGTATTTAGTTGAAATCCCACATGTCATCTTTCTGAAGGGAAAGCGAAACCTTCGGAGAACCCGTCAAAGGACCCTAAAGTTAACCCACAGATCCTTACTTTAGGACTTGGGCCACTGTGTTCGGTCCGTACCACTGACCAATTGGTTTTCCTTCTCCCACTCCCATTTGAGCTGCGAACAACAAAAATTTAGACCTTTTGTGTTTATAAAAAAGTGTCTAATATTTAGACTTCTTAAGTATGTCAATATTAGAGTTACTGTAATACACAAATGCAACTTTGAATGCAGTTACAGATGACAGTGAGAAATCTTACCAATCTGATGGATGGAATAATAGCTGTCCTTCTTGTCAATGAAGGCATTGAGTATACTGACGTACTCTTCTTTGTGTTTGCGGCCTTTGGCCCATGTCCAGTCTGGGAACAAAAAGACCGTTATCTCATCAGCCTTGTTCACTGTTGACCAACACAGCTCACTGTTGGTCAGAGAAACAGCTTTGAGTGCCATGCAGCTGCAGTGATAGCAAGATTATTACTAATGAAATACTGTGCTAGTCACTGGTCTTCAGTGATGGGAATAACGGCGTTACTA
>JAPMNZ010932101.1:0-12697 GCA_029875035.1 Pomatoschistus microps | reverse complement strand
ATATATATATATATATATATATATATATACATACTACATGTTATATATATATACATATACTACATGTTATATATATACATATTATATAAGTATTTTAAAAAAAACCTTATAGGGGGCCACTAACCAATGTTTGCGTGCTTTGTGTTTACGCATGTGCACAGTACATCCAAACCGATCCAAACCAAGCCCGGGACACTACCACAGACTGTAATGACGCTACACAAGCTACATGCTAACAACAACTGTAGCAGCAGCGTGGATCAGCCGCTGTAGTTAGCATGTGTTTGTAGACTAGCATAGTTTGAGTTGGTGAAGATGGATAAGCGACATAAAGATTTACTGAGGAAACACCGGCTGTGGTTGTCTGAGCAGCTCGTTTCTGACACTATCGTGCAATTTTTATATCAAGAAGACATTTTAACCCAGGCTCAGGTTGAGATCATCGAGTGTCAGCCTTGTACTAAGCACAGAGTTCTGAAACTACTGGACATCCTGCCGTCCCGCGGTCCTCAAGCTTTTGACGTGTTTCTTCAGTCTCTGGAAGAGTTCCCGTGGGTCCAGGACACACTGCAGAAGGACCAGGCCAGCACAGCACACAGCTCCACAGGTCAAATATTCTCAATTGCCCAGTCTTTGTTTTGTAATGTATTACTTCCTCTTATATTGATTCATTTAACCTGTAAATGATAAGGACACACATGATGAGTGGAACATGAATAATATTGACATTGTGAAAAGAGCGAGTGTTTGTGAAGCAACTCAGTCCAAGGTTATTTTCTTTACAGATGTTGTTTATCTCAGTGACCACATCCTCCGCAAGGTGCCCACAGACCGTGAACTGTCCCGTGTGGCCTCTCTGCTCGGGGGGCAGTGGGAGACCGTGCTTTTGGACCTAGAGCTCACTGCAGAGGACTTGTACCGGTGCCGTGTGGACCATAGGTCAGATGTGCATGGAGCAGCTCTCGAGGGGCTGGTGCATTGGAGACAAGCTCAAGGGAAGAGGGCAACTGTCCAGCGACTTGTACAGAGTTTGGAAGTAGCAGATATTCACCCGTCTATGCTCCTGGATACCTTTCAGTGAGGCACTTTCTCTCTGTCAAACATAATTGGTCGCATAACTTCACTTTTTGACTTTTACTGGAAGCCAGGAAGGGAGAGAGTTAAATAGCTCTTGAGATCGGCTTTTTCAGGCGCAACTGGGTAAATAGACAGTGAATGTGAAAATACTTAACATGTTCTTCTGGTTTGTTCTCAGTATTTTACTTTGACAAGACTCTTCCCATTTAGAACAAACCTGTGTTATTTATGAAAAAAGTTGGGTACCCCAGCTTTAAGCACTTTGCGAGCTGATCCAGCAGTTCAGTGATGTCTCTTATCACAGATGATCTCCAGCTGTACTGCTCTTTTAAGCCCTCTGAACCCCAATGACAGGTTTCTCTTTTTTGGCTCCGACTGGCCAAAATAAAGATATAGCTCCAGCTGAACTCTGGTAAAACGAAAACTCTAGTTGTAGCCCTGGACAGTGTTCTGCCTCTCATTACTCAGCACCTTGGTGACCTAAGTAGTTCCCGTGAAAAGGTGTCACTTTTGATGAAGGGATGTCCCTAGAATGACATACCAAACAGCTGATTAAAAACTGTATTTTACATTTACGCAAGGTCAGGAGATGGAGATGATTGTCCACGCTTTTGTTTCCTTGTGACCATTGTAACAGCCTGCCCAGACTCATAGGAAATTTCTGCAATCTTGAAGTCTTTACACCGGCTCCCTGTTTCGCATAGAATCAATTTTAAAATTCTGATGCGGACATTCAGGGCTCTTCATGGGCAGGCGCGTGAATATATCCAGGGCCTGATCCACCCCTATATCTCCAACAGGAGCCTGAGGTCCTCCAATCAGAACCTGTTGATGGTCCCACACTCATTTTAAAACCAGAGGAGACATCCAAGCTGTTAATCCTCGCCCTTGGATTGAGCTTCCCCAGTCTCTGTACCTTTGTCTTTGAATCTGACTTGTCTATGTATTATTTTTATCTGTATGTTTTTAAATGTGAAGCGCTTTGTGATCCTGGTCTATGAAAGCCGTTATACAAACAAACTTTACTAGCACCCTCTGGCTACTCATATTACCAGCGGTTTAGTACTAACCAGAGAGAAAGCCTTTGATAATCCCACATCATTATTAGATTCACAAACGGTCCCATTATCCTTATGTCTGAAAGTCCCTTCTACTAACATCATGCGTACACTTTTGAATATTGTTCCCACATACTTGGACCATAGTTGATACTACTGACAAAAAATATGTGAAACTATGACAGTTTTGTTTCAGGAATGACGAAGAAATTGGCTGTAAACAAAAGGCCAATTCATACTTAATAAGATGTAAGAGAATTGTTCTTGCATCGGTGGGAGATCTCTGAAAACTGAAGAAGCGTCACCTAACGTCGTCGAACGTCACCCTGAAGTGGATTCAAATTGTATTGACATTTAGAACAACAGTCCTTAGTTGGTGTCTGCCACCCCCGTCTGCAGTTTTATAGCACATGATTTTAATAGTGGACTCCATTTTGCTCTAGATAAGGTTGCTTCACTAAACAAAAACTATCCCAAATATAACCATACCCTCGTGGAGAAGAAAATCTAATCAATAAGATCAGAATGTTTTTCCAATAGCAAAAATAACCCTTTATTAATAACTTCTTTCTCTTCTTTATTTCACATTCTTTATAATTTATATATAGTGCCTTTCACAGACCAGTCTCAAATCGCTTCGCAATTGCTTGTTTGATTGACTGATCATTGTGTGTAACATTTAGCCTATTCTGGGACGATAAAAGTTTTCTTATCCTCACGTTTTTTGTTATCCCTATATTTTAAAGAAGCCTCAAAAAAGAAATAGCATGAACAATTTAAAGATCCCGAGGAACGAGCATAGACTGGCACTGGAAGGATTATATTTTTTACCCAGCAGGGGGCGCTATAAAAGCTTGCTTATCTGGTATGTTATGCACTACTAGATCTTCTACCACTAGAGGGTGGAGTGGAATCACAAATGTGCGCGCGTGAAAATCAGAGCTATGTCGATATTACAGTAGAAATAATTTATTAACTTAGCAGAGTAACTTTTAAAGCCAAGTAAAAAATCCCTTTTTAGAGAATTTTCACATTCTAATGGCATAGATAAGCTAGTATTACGGAGCTATGAGCAATAGTCAAGAATACGATTGACCTATTATAAATATATGACGTTTTAAGACAGAAAAAGGGATAAACGTGTCTATAGAAGCAATAACAACATGGACTTGGTGATACATCTCTACATAGACGAGGTGAAGGAGAGGAAGACCAAAGAAGAGGACCAGAGAAAAGGACCACAGAGAAGGACCATAGAGGAGGACCATAGAGGAGGACCATAGAGGAGGACCATAGAGGAGGACCATAGAAGAGGACCATAGAAGAGGACCATAGAAAAGGGCCAGAAGAGGACCATAGGGGGGACCATCGCGGGGGATCATAGAGCAGGACCTGTAGACCGCTGTAGCTCCATGCATCCTCCGGAGAAGGGCGGGGCCAGCGCCAGTAGTACCCTGATCAGTCCGCTCGAGCAGACCATAACCACGCCGGCCTCCGTCTGCCTCCAGCCCGCGGGATGGACCTCGGTTCATCGCCATACTTTCCTCCACACACCGGCTCGCTCTGGGGCCACACAGAGGAGCAGAAGGATGGAGAGGCGGTGTGAGGAAGTGTGTGGACGAGGTGCACTTTGAGCAGCAGCACCGCGCTCCGATGCAGCAAAAATCGCCATTGTTTGGATGCGCATCAGACTGAGTCAGAAAACATACATTGTGCTCTGAGTTTGCTTAACGCAAGGACATTATGGCTTCTGCGCTCATCGTTGCCTTTTATACCTACTGGTTAATTCAGGTAAGATATTCCTCTGCCGAAGAATACCTTATGTCTGCCCTTATGCCCGTGTCATGTGGCTAGCACAGCGCGGCTTTGTTTGAGTAAATCTGCTTTATATTTGAGTTTATTGAAAAGAATTGTGTTGTTATGGATTTAGTTAATGCTATTAAATAGTGTTTGTGTTAGACTTGGGCATAGGACGAAAGCATACTTGGCACAGCAGAGCAGCTTGCTTGAGTCAGGCAGGCAGCCGCTCGGTTTGTCCTGCTGAAAGTGGGTCATTCGGCTGCAGCCTCAGCTCTGCTCTTGTCTGTCGGATTCACACGCACAGTGCACGGCCAGGGGGCCAGGGGACCAGGGAACAAGGGCTGATGCAGACGCTCTACATCCAGGCACAGCATCCTGGGACCGCAGCATCTCCTGAGACAGCTGTGCCAAGCAACATCCCAGAGGATGATGTGGACACATGAGCAACATCTGCATATCACTCACGCTCGCAAATCAAAGACAGGGCATTTTCAATCTGATCCCAGGTAGAGTCTGCAGCACCTGCAGCAAAGGTAATGTGAACAGGGCTGTCTTTCCACAGGCCTGACATTAAGTTTGTCTGGTGGTGTCGTGCAATGGAGAAAACACTCAATTGTAAACATTTAGAGAATATCTCAAATCTGTTCTTAGCATCGTTAGCTAATGTATAACGTTACATTTGCGGCGCCACCAAATAACCTGCTAAGCAGGGTAGAGCCTGGATAGTGCTGTGATGGAACACTAGGTTCCACAATGGGATGGCTGTAAAGTGCTAAACTGTTCTTGTGTCTTTCGGCTAGACACTTCACCCACATTGCCTAGAATGAGTCTAGGGGCTTATGGCACAGGGCAGCTGTGGCTACTGTAATGTATCACCAAAAATCATTATAAGAATAATGCCCTGTGAAGCGTCTTTGAGTGTCCAAGAAACCGCTGTATTAAACTGATTGAATAAATAGGTTATGTATTCATAGCCTACTATATGAACGTTTTTATATTGTTTCAACAAGACAACCTGAGGGAATAATAATATGGCTTTTTTTCACTCTATCTTTATCACGGATTTGTGGTAAAGCATTTCATTGCATACTATACAGATCATGTTACTGGCAGCATATGAAGAAACTTGAGTGAACCGATACAGATTATAGTATGCAGATTCTTGTGTGTTCATTGATTCATTTTTATCATGGTTAATAAACTGAGGGTGTGTTCACGCAGTCCAGTCTCGAGTGCACTTGAGAGTAACGCTGCTTCACTTATGCTTAATTTGTGGAGAGTGAAAGTTCCATATAACAGCACACTGGTCCACGAGTGACCTCTGTCCGTTCACTTCTTTTAAAACGGAGGACTTCATGAGGAGGTGGGACAGTTGCATTTACTTCAGAAGTAGAGTAGAGCAACAACTGTGTGAATACCACCTGAATGAGAACTATGGTACTACCAAACCACTACAATACCACTAGCCCTAACCCACCACACTATTGGGGCGGTTAGTCTTTTGTTTTAATTCTTACATTTTTACCTGAACAACAGAATTCAGAATATATGGAGCAAAAGAAATTTGCCCATTTGGTATTGATTTATGTGAAAACTTGACTGTTTTGTTGAGTTTAATAGTTCTGACAGCGTTATTCACATCTTTCAATTGATCAACCTGTAATATCTTGGTTCGCCAAAACTTTTTTTTGACTGGGCTGAAAGAGAAATAGACTGTACATTTAAGCTGTGTGGGATGTGGTGGAAAGTAACAGAGGGAGTTATGCTATTCCCAAGGTTTTTTCAGATAGCTAAATTGTTCTTAAATCTGTGTGGTGTAGTATTGCACATTTTTAGATATAAATCGACCGATATGGGGCTTTCTGTAGCTGATGAAATGTTTGATATTTAAAACACATATTTTTTAGTGTGCCATGAGGATTTGGATCAGCAAATAACTTTAAAAATACCCTGTTTATTTATTATTCCTTGATGGATACTGATGGGAATGCTATCGAAGGAAAGGGAAGAAAACCAGACCCCAGATATCCAGTCTTTATTGTGGAGGGTTTGTTGAGTGCTATTTTGCATCTGTGGTTATTTATATGTATTTTTTATACAGATATTTCAAATTCAACCGCTTGAACAAATATTTACCTTTATTGAACATGGGGTTTGACAATGGTTTCTGAACAAAAATAGTACAGTTATGCATGAATTGAAACAAAACTTGTAGTAAACGCAATAATGGTGTTGTTTTCCTGATAAATTGGCTTTAATATGCCATTGTAGTTAACAAAATGATAAGACGTGTTTAGTGGTATTGAGCACAAAAATGTCACCGTCTTGATTATTGGCATGTGCATTAAAGTGAAGAGACATTGATCATTGGGATGACGAGGACGACTTGTTTCTGAACTGTAGCCTGTAGCCGTCAGACAAGATGTATCTTTACATCTCTCCATTCGCCTTTCACATTGTTTAGCTGAAGTGTTTGCTTCATGCCCGCAAATAGCATCAACAGTCGAGAGATCCAGATGTCCCAGCCCTGTTCTTTACCAAAATACAGAAGTTTCCTGTAGCATCTGCCTTTAGCAACACACATGCTGGCTTCAACCATAAGATGAGACCAGACAAGCATAACGTTAAATGGAAAAGCACTACAACTACTTTGAGCATGATCATACCATTGGGAAACTTTGGTAATGATTAGCTCAGTTTGAATACAATATAATAAAAGTCTTTCATAGATTCATAGTAGCACATACAATTGTAGCTGACATTTATAAAACATATCACTATATCTGTCGACCACTTTCTCTGAATACTATGATCTTGGCCGTCCATGAATTGATACAAAATAATAGATTGTGACATTCACAGAGCTTCTGTAAAAAGATTTGCTTTGACCATAGACGGTAGAAGGAATGAAAAACTGAGTGCTGACATCGCCCATAGACTTAGCCTTATTACGGGAAAAAGACATTTAGAGCTAGCTCGAACCAAAAATGTGGAGCCAAATTTATAAAGATGTGTTTGGTAGCAACAACCATGCAAATATCAGCTGTATTCAGGGACAGAACGCAGCTGATTGGTCTAATGATAGGGGACAAAGAACAAAATATAAACATGAGGAGGCAGAGCTCTAAACAATGGATTTAAAAAAAGAAAAAAAAGCTGAAGTGTCCTGCCACCAACACTAATACAAAATGAATTTCTTTGACTTTAAAAACAATTTATGAATCTGGATTTTTTTTTCATATGTCCTCAATGTAAATTTACCCATATAGAATGTGCTGGAAAACAACAAGTATACCTTTTCCAAACTGATGCACTTATTGTTTTTCATAGAAAGAGGTGAAGCTTTAACTTTTTTCGTTATCTGTCTCTTAGCTCCACTGCGTTAGGGCAGCTTTTAAGTTAGATATAGCCCACAGTTTTCACAGTTCGAATGGGCCCAGTTTGTTTCTGCGTATCTAATTCAGCCTGATTCAACCCCGGCTCTCGTGAGTCGTGTGAACTCTACACGAGTGCATGACGATTGTGTTCAGATTATCAGCACACTCTCACATCCAGAGATTAACCCAACAGCAGAATATTCACTTCAGCTTTGCCCAAAACTGACAAAATATTAGTTGTCTGAACCTTGCAATATTTTGTTATCGATTTGTATTTACTTATTATTTAATGGACAATTTTTAATGAACATACATGCAAATACAAACATAACAGAAAGAGCAGAAACCACAACATCATATTAAAATCTCTTCTGAAGAAAAAAAAAATACTCCACACACACTCCACAGGTTTAGTAGCATGTTTCCTCGCTGTAGAGAATACACAATATCTGCAAAAGCCATGACCCACGAGATGAGACGATGCTAAGCGATTTGTTTAAGAAAATATGTCCATCTAAATTCCAAGATAACGTCGGGTTGCACTTGCAGCTGCATAATGCAACTTCATCCCACACATTTCTGTTTCATGATGATTCAATAATGTTCCATTTAGAAGTCGTCTGGAGCCTCTCAGTCACATTATTATGGCTTGGATGAGCACATTTATAGACTGTCCAAATGAGTTTCATTGTAAACATGATTGAGATTTAGTTTTTGAATGTTTTTAGTTCTATCTTGCTTTGGTTTAGCAAGGTGTAGGTGTATAAAATGACACTGGGCCTCAATTGGCTGTGGGCCTTATTTTGGATTCCATATTTTGGGATTTTAAAGTAAGGCACCCCAGTTTTAATCAATATAACTCAAACAGTTAATGAGATGTTTCAGCTATCTGTTTATTTGGCGCAATGGTGTTTGTTTTTCTACAAAGCTGTTGTTCAAGGCTCATTATTTGTGTCTTAAGAAAAAACATTTGTTGATTACATTATTTCTACACTATAATGCATGCATATTTTCCAAATGTAATGACTGACTTGTGTTGATAGATGGATAGATTCCATGGGTGCAGTGGAGGATTGATGGTCAGATGTGACTGGTGGAGCTCATTGGTCTTATTCATAGGGTAATGGTCTTTGGTTGGAGCTGTCAGCGGCCTGTCTTCCTCCATATATAAAACAAAAAGCGCTCAGGTTTGCATGATAATGTTGGCAGCTGCCTGAGGTTGCCGCCTCCTGACCCCCCTCCGCACTGCCCATTCATAGGGTCACATGCTCCATTCATTCGCCGCTCTTCTCGTGGAACAACGCCTGTGTGTTTGCATTGAGCGTGTGTCCTCACATGACGGGCTCTTAATGCACCGAGACACACTCAAAAATAACAGTTCAAAGTTTGTTATTGAAGCAAAATCAGTTGGCTCCAGTTTCTTAAATTAAATGTTGTCTTCTCAGATTACTTCAGGTTCTCAGACCAAAGTTGTTTTAATCTTTTTTTCTTTTTCATGGAGGTGAAATATTGTTGTTTGTTTAATGCTCCTGCTTCCCTGGTTATGCACAGGGAATTATAATGCTCCTCTGGTCCGTGTTCATGGTAATCCTAGACTGAGGCCAAACGAGCATCTCCTGCTCCTTCCCCAAACATGTCCCTCCTTTCATCTCTGTTGCCATGGTGACGACTGAGTGCCATGAATCGGGTGAATTGGTATAGATTTCTCTCTCTCTCTCTCTGCCCCAAATCCAGTCCTTTAGGATAGTGTGGTTTTGTTCTTTGTGACAACAAGGGTTTACATTCACATTTATTAAAAACTCAACCTTTTGTCTGTGCACCTTATTGTAAATAACACTTGTGCCTTATAGGTCTAATCCCAAATAAGACAAGTAGTAAGAAAATATTATTCGTATTTGCATAGCGCATAACGTAGGCATAAAGTGCATATAATGTATTTTAAGCCCAGAAAGGAAAATCAATCCAGTGTATGAAATAAAATGGTAAATTTGTTAAAAATTGTTCCCTCGCTGATGAGGGAAGGTCTATGAGCAGAGATGCTCTGGACGCTGTGGACGCAGGTGAATCTGTTTCTTTATAGACCAATGACTGTTCCACTTGTTTTTATAGTTTTATTTTCTAATCTGTTGATTGTAATCATCTGTTTTTCTAATTTGCAAATACACCTTTCCGTGACACCCCTTGAGACAATTGATCGTTGACTTTTGAGATTTTGAGCAATACAAAATTAAAAGTATTTGATTTATGTCTCTGCATCAGGGGCCTCTGTTCATATGGAGCCGCATTCATTAAACCAGAGCAGCACCTCGACAGTTGAAAAGGCCAAACAGGACTTTCTTTATGAGGCTACTAAGCTATAGCCGAGACATCAGGGATCTCTTCACTAGAATGGACCAAGTTTGAAGATTTTTGAAGAATTTGTCAAATATTAATTAGTTGCATGGTGACCCAAGTCACTTAAAATGGCTTTAAAAATGTTTAGTATCTCTGTACAAATTCAAACATTACAGAATTGATTGAATGTCGGCTCAAGCTAATCTTTTTGGATCGATGTGAATCCTCTAATCCAGTATTGATTTGTTTTTCGACCCTAGTCATTAAGATGAACCTGAATGTATGTCCTATACCCAACAGGTGTAACAACCATGTCGTATCCCTAACTCAAGGAAAAACTATCTTCTTTTAATGGTTTTGAGGGTCCTCAAATGAACTAAATGTATTATAGTTTCAGGACTTTCCTTATGTATTGATTTTCCATTGTAAGATTAGACCATAAAATGTGAACAGAAATGATCCAATGATGAAAATCCCAGTGCCTTCTCTGTCCTTAGTCCTTCTTCAGTGAAGAGAAACTAATACAATACAATTAATTTAAAAAATCCAGTGTGTGAAGCACAATAGTTTTGTTCAAGGCAGTTGCCAGCTCAATGTACAATTCTCCCTTATCCTTGCTGCCGGACGGTGTGTGGGGTTTTACCGGAGGAGAGGCAGCTCCTACACAAAATGACTGCTTTATCTCAATCCTTATTTCCTGTTCTTGTCGGTGTTGGCGGTGCAGAGTCTGGCTTTAATGAAAGAACTGCAGATAACATCAAGCTTCACCTGCGCATGGGTAAAGACCACCTGACCACACAGACAGCTGCCCACACACTCCAGCATCTTTTCATGGCATATACAGGTCTTTTGTTACAATCCCACTATTGTATAACTGAGCAAGTGACTGTCACTTTTCATTTATTGTTTCTTGAAATACATTCAGAAAATTAGATGCGTTTTTAGTATTCTTATTATTATTCTACATCCTCTGCAAGAAGCCTGGTTAAATAAAGGTCAATAAAAAATGATGGATTCACAAAGATTTACTTTCATCTTGCCTTGTTTACGCTGCTTTAATAACAATTACAAATGTAATGAGCCCCTGTAGACGGTGTTACTTTTGTTTTTAAACGATTCTAAACTAGATTCTCACTTAGACTTAATCAAGTAAGAAGAAGGAAGACCTGGATCTGTATCAGAACTAGCAAACCATTGCAGTAGAATATAGTACTATTTGTGTTAAAAATTAAAGCTTAAAAAAAGCTCATCTGAATCATTGGTGGTGTTGAAATTGGTATTGAACGTCAAGTCTATTCACCAGTATCTAATCCATCTAACGTCCAAAATCAAAGTTATTTCGGATGTTAGTAATATGACAAATTATTATTACAAATTATTAAGTAGGAAATCCTCATATATTGTATTAGATTGTCTTTGTCATTCATGGGTATGAACTGTCTGCTATAAACCAATATATAAATAATAACATATGAATACATAATAGATATTGAGCCAAAGTATAGAGTACCATCTATAATGGACAGTATTGTTTGTGACTTGCAGTACTAGTACCACTGCGGCGCCCTGCATTGTACTGTGTCTTGTAAATGACAAAGTTGATAGAGGACAGATGATAAACTGTCGAAACGTGGGCGTCTACTACTTCCTACTTTTCTTGCTGTGACAGAGGTCAGTTGTGTGACCTGTGAGTTCATTGTGGACCTACTGGACTTTAAAGATTTCTATTACATTATTTAAGGAGCAATTTACAGGCCTAGGGCGGTAACACGGATTGATTTAAAATAATATCCTTGTGACTAAGGCACACTGTATTTTGCAATTTTTTTATTTAGTAATTGTAATTGAGTTAATGTTTATAATGTAGTCATCTTGATAGCATTGAATATACTCAGGTCTTGATCCATCTGAAAGGAGTCTGCTTTGTTGGCTTCACAACCTCTAAATCTCAAAACGTGTCTGTTCTCTCTGTTATCTTCACCAATATTTAAATGTAGTTTCCACTGCCCTATATTCAAATAATGGTCTTGATATATTAGCCCATTAATATGTATCATGTTGCTGTGTCTGGTGGTTAGTTTAAGTGCTAAGTGAGTTCATTTTCTACAAATATGCTAATAACCCACGTAGTAGTGTGTCTGATTCTTTCCTCTGGAATCCCCCGAGGTTTCTTTGAAGATGCTCCCAATTCCCTCTTTCTCTTGCCCCTAAACTCAAGTCTGAGCAAGTGAAGGAGGGGGAAGGGCTCCGTCAGTCTGGAACCACCAGGCAGTTCATTTCATTTAGATTTAAAGAAAAGTGATGTGGAGATGACTGCTACAATGGCAAGGGTTTTAAAAGGGACTGTTTTCTTATGTAAATGTAAATCTGACTGACTTTAGACACAAGCAATTTGGTAGTAGTTAAAAAGAAACCTGTTTTTGAATCAATTCAATTAGTTATTGTTAGGGATTTGTTGTTGTTGTGATTGTTGCATTCTGTTATCACTGTCAGAATCAATCAGCAAAGTATTTATTGCACCACAACTGATTGTACTCATCGTAAAGTCTAGACACTACTTAAAGGACAAATACAATATCATGCAAAATCTTCTTTTGGAGTTTTTAGCCATGTTACAACATTGTAACCACCGTATATAAATGGCTCAATCTTGAAAAACTCAGACAGACAAGCGGATTAATTATCTTTGACATGTGGTTACAGACATTTTCTACAGGGTTTAGCTTTGCTTGACCCCAGCATAGAAGTTGCATTAAATATGCAAATTTGGAAATTATGAAAATGAATGTGATGAGCTGATGACATGAAGAGAGACTGTCCCTCTGTTGGAGGTGATGAGGAGGAGGAGGAGGTGATGAGGAGGAGGAGGAGGAGGTGGTGATGAGGAGGAGGAGGCTGCATGCTATTGAAATGCAGCATGATTTCACATTCTAAAACATAAAATGCCAAAGTTTATTTTTTCCAGATCTGTGTTAGGAAATGATTTCAAGGGGGCGGGCCCTTGCAAGGCTGTGATGATGAAAGTCACAACTAAAAACCTCAGTCAAAGAA
>JAPMNZ010932092.1:0-12260 GCA_029875035.1 Pomatoschistus microps | reverse complement strand
TTTTTTTTTTTTTGCTGGTACTGGACACCTGTTGTTTTCTTATGGGGGAATCAATAAAGTATCTTTCTATACAATATGTTTTGCATAAATGTGGGGATATGTTTGTGTTATATCTTTTCTTTTTTTTCAATTATTTGCAAATGTGGTGTTTATATTAAAAATGTATCTGAAGCTCAAAACAAATAAAGGCTTATCTTTTATTATGTGCACTTTATTTAGTCAAAGTTTTAGTTGGCATAATTTTCTAACTAATGGCTAATTAGTGAGTCTATTTTGGTCCCTTTTATTTAGACATGGACAACTAAATATGACAATGACTTAATCATACTATAACAGTCAATAATATGAACACTGGAATGGATAGAATTCTTATGACCTGTGAAAACTTTTAGGTTTCGCACTGAAGTCAACTATGATGTTCTGGAAGTGCGAGATGGACGCTTTCCCTCCTCACCTCTCATTGGAAGCTACCAGGGAACCCAAGTTCCACAGTTCCTAATAAGCACCTCCAACTTCATATACCTTCAATTTTCCACTGACAAGAGCCACTCGGACATTGGTTTTCGCATACGATATGAAAGTAAGAGTTTTTTTTCTCCACAGAAATCGGAAAGTTTGCATGAAAAACTTAAGTATAAATGTTTTATGTTTTCACAATAGTTTGAACAATGTCTCACGTTGTTGCTTTTACTTGTTTAGCACTTCAACTACAGTCGGATCACTGCGTGGACCCTGGGATTCCCGTGAACGGACAGAGACACGGAAATGACTTTTATGTGGGTGCTCTGGTGACGTTTAGTTGTGAGGCTGGATACACACTCAGCGACGCGGAGCCTTTGGAGTGTGAACCCAATTTTCAGTGGAGTCGCCCCCTCCCGAGTTGTGATGGTACGTTCCAAAAGGTTGACCTAGAAACGACTAACAGCCTGCTAGGTTTTTTTTATTTACTCTCAACTGGGATCAAATCAAAGACATTGTTGTTGGTAGAAAGAGGAGATGTGAGAATATCACGCTAATGTTGCGTCATTTTATTACTGCTGTTATGTATTTGCATTAGAGTAATTGTGTTTCTTCATATAGATTAATCCAGTGATCCTACTCGTTGTGTTAGTCATAATTATGAATTTTCCATCTTTATATATGTTTTTGCGTCTTGAGGCGCAAAAAACAAAACAAAAATCACTATACAACTATATGTATACAAATGTATATGTATTTGTTATATTATATATATTTTTATATTTTACAGTTTGTTTTGATATTTAACACCTAATACAACCATATATCTGTGATACTTTTTGAACCCAGTAATCTTTTCAATCATCTAAAGTTTGCATTCTTGTTTTGAAAAAGAAGAAAGTAAATTGCAAGTCCCTATATATATCCCCATGGTGGATTCACTTCAACAACTTTAAGTTTACACCGCCATATATCATCAAATTATTGTACTGATCCAAAAAAAACACTTCCTCAAACTAGAGAGATTTTTTTTCCACTTTTTAACTACTTTGAAGCTCCAATAAATCCAATAGTTGCCTTTCTAATTAGACAGAACTCAGAAACTAGCTCAATGTAATCTGACAGTAGAAAAGCACATCCTACCAGTATTGTGAAGGGATGTGTACCTAACGGGAACCCCCATAGCATTTGGGTGTGCATGTTTTGTATTTCCATTCCTTAAATCATTCCCCCCATATCTTCCTCACAGCATTATGTGGCGGTTACATCCAGGGAAACTCCGGCACCATCCTGTCGCCAGGCTTCCCAGACTTCTACCCTCACAACTTGAACTGCACCTGGATAATCGAGACCTCCCATGGAAAAGGTTAGAAATGAAAGTCTCTGTCAACACGTTTGGCATTCAGACCCAATTTCCTCTTCGTTGTCATTTCCCCCACTGAATGGCCTTTTTTTTATTTCACGGAACAAACTCTCTCTGTAAGACTAATATGCTGAGAGGTTGGCCTAGGGCGATAGCACACAGGGATTTTAACTGCAGTCAAGTCTTCGTCTGGTGAAGAGCTAACATCAAATTGACACGGTTTTATTTGAGAACGCTCTTCTTGCATCAGTATTACGTGTTTGATGATTAACACGCATGAAGCTGGGAAAATGAGGCACAAATTTAGTTTTGCTTGTTAAATATGGATCTCAGAATATTGTCCCTTAAATTTACTGTACTTTGTTTGTCAACTTTCTGTTCAGTTTGTTGCTTAGGGGTTGCGATTATCAGCATCGATATAGACCAATATTTCTGTTTGTTTTTTTCTTATTTTTGTGTCTTATTATGTTTTCTTTCTTTTTATTACTTTAGTCCAGCTCATTAGTTAACTCATTGACTGCCAGCCGTTTTTGATGATTTCACTGATTCTCAAGACCCATAGAATATTATTTCCTAAGACTATGTGAAATGTGAAACTAGATTCTGAAAGACTGGATTGTCTACTTTGATCAGCAAAAATAAGATTGTTTTTAGCAATTTTTATCGTCCTGTAATCCCCAGTCGAATAGAGGGTCTAAGACAAATATGTCAATGGCAGTCACTGAGTTAAGATGTATAATACATGTATTATAATACAGAAGGGCTCTAGTTGTGTAACACAAACTTTCTGATTAGTTTTCTGTCTCCAAATAATCACTCACATGAACAATTTCTATTTGGCGTTTTCTGAAAAGTGATAATTCTTGATTATTCTAGATTAAAAGAAAGAAAAAAACAGACTATCATTTGGGTTATCTCTGTGTTAGTTGATATTTTGCCGGTCTTGTCCCTGAACCTTGTTTTAATAACAAAATTCACCAACAAAAGTTTGTACTGTTTCTCGCTAAATTCCAGCTAGTGCTTCAGGAGCTACATATGTCACAGATAGGAAGATTCTGACAACATTTGGATTATAATTTATTAGACAAAAAAAAAACATATCGTCGTAGATATTCCTCCTATTGGCTAATTTTGTCAAATAAATATATGCTGAAAATTAATATTTGCTCTATTCTTGACTACTAGTGATTGGCATCGAATTGTCATGTGTTCTCTGATGCCCTTTTTTCCCGTGTCCTTCAGGGGTCCAGTTCACCTTCCACACGTTCCATCTTGAGAGTCCCCATGACCATTTGTTGGTGACAGAAAACAGCAGCTTTTCTCAGCCGCTCTGGAGACTTACAGGATCTACTCTTCCTCCACCTCTAAGTGCAGGGCTTTTTGGGAACTACACTGCACAGATCCGATTTCTTTCAGACTTTTCTGTTTCCTATGAGGGATTCAACATCACATTTTCAGGTGAGAGCCTTTATGATGGTGTAAACAACAATGTTACATAGACTGGATGGAGGCAGCTGGATTCCAATGTGACATGGAATAATTGACAGTTCAAGATTACCTGCCATCAGATTAGCACAGTATATGAAAGACTGGGAGAATGTGACGATATCACCTTGAAGATAAATCAGAGCCTGTCCAGTTTGAAACATGCAAAATGGGGTTTAGTTGTTTTTCACTTTCCTTTTGTCTTTCTTTCTTTATGGTTTTTAAAAATACAACATACAGTCTGTGGGTTACTACAAAATGAAAAGTCAAACTTAAATATGAGCTTCAAAACTATTCCACTGGAACAAACATGTTTTAAATTTGCCATTCCTTTAAGTAATGTTTCTCCATTGATTACACGTTTAGCCAATTACTAGCTTCTTTAGCCATCACCATTATTTTAAACAAACAAAAGTCCTCATTTTGATCATCACTCTCTGCATGACATCAGACCGAGGATCATTGAGTGTGATTCATTAGAGATTCTATTTGCAAAATACTTTCCGTTTCAATTTCCAGTTTCCAGTTCCAACATGCTTTATAATGAATGGTGCTTTATAATGCCACAAAGTCTCCAGCACGACAATCGGGTTTCATTCTATTATGTCTATGATATTGTTATTGAGACTTTTCAGGACTTATTTTGCAAAATCCTAATGTTTAGGTTTTACACATATACACTAATTAAGCAGAATTTCAAATGCAATTCTTAACTCTCAATTATTTTTAAATCATAGAGTATTATCTATTTTCTCCCAATTATGAAACACTAAAATCTGAAAACTTCAAACAGTCAGGTGCGATCTGTAATTATTGTCATTCTCTTGTTTTCAGAGTATGATTTGGAGCCATGTGAGGACCCTGGAATCCCACCCTACAGCACAAGGAAGGGCCTTCAGTATGGAGTGGGCGACGTGTTGATCTTCTCGTGTTTCCCAGGATACAGGCTAGAGGGGCCAGCGAGGGTGGTGTGTTTAGGGGGCAGAAGGAGAGTGTGGAGCTCCCCTCTGCCTAGGTGTGTGGGTAGGTGATCACAAACTTCTAATAATCTTTATCGCCTTATCACCTTGTCATACAACTTGATGTAATGTCGTTGTGTCTGTAGATATAGATAGAAATGCTATATTTCTGAGCAAAAAAAGAACAAGCTGGCATTAAATGCATTCAGAGTATGGGAGATTTCTTGATATTTTGCTGCTACTTTCTGGAGTGAACACATTTAAAGTCAAATTGAGCTGAAATTGCAGTTAATCAGATTCAAATTGCTGTGTGATTACGGCAGTGGCCCTTTCAAAAATGCTTGTACAGTTAGCAACTTCTCACCCCATCGTTCAGTGTGTACCGGCATGGATAAGTACCCTTTAAGTATCAAACATATAGCAATTTACATGCATTCTGCTCTCTCTCCCTGTCTCCCTCTGCATTCCCTGTTTTTATCTAGCTGAATGCGGCTCATCCGTGACTGGCATGCAAGGAGTGCTTCTCTCACCAAACTACCCTGGTTACTATGGCAACAACCATGAGTGCATCTACTCCATCCAGACGCAGCCAGGCAAAGGCATCCAGCTTCGAGCCCGCGACTTTCGACTAGAAGAGGATGACATCGTTAAAGTGAGGAGGTGTTCGGTGTTGCCTCCCCATGTGCATGCTGCATGGGAACCTTGTTAGCATATGTTAGCTTCTGATTCTTCCTCCCACTCGCTCTGCTCTTCCCCACCAGGTCTTTGATGGCAGCAGTAATGAGGCCCGTCTGCTGGGGGTGTTTACAGGCAACGAGCTGCTAGACACAACGCTCAACTCCACCTCCAGCTCCATGTGGCTGGAGTTCATCAGCAACGCAGAGAACACCAGTAAAGGCTTTGAACTGCACTTTACAAGTGAGTTATGTAGTTTGTGTGCTGTGCTGCAGTCCTGTGTGACGGTTGTATAGGAGTGCATCAAAAGACATCACTCTTCTACTTGTCATGTTCATCAAATACAAACTTCTGTGAATAAGAAACAGAGGATCCTGGTTTCAAACGGCAGTGCACATTTCCCAATGATGCTCGACAATGTCAAACACATTTGTTACAGAACTAAGGGTGCAGTTCACTTTAACACTAGTACTAACACTCTAACCCAAAGCAGTCATTTTTACGAGTTCCGTTCAATAAAGTTTGAAAAAAATCCCCAAAAACCTTTCCACCGATTTTAGTTAAAGTAAGGTATTTGTCTGTCTCACTTTGTGCTAAAACTGGTTGATATAAATTGAAATACAGCAACAAGTGTGTTGAAAGGTTACCAAATGATTACTGACTGTAAATATATCTGCCATCCCACTTGCTCTTCTCTAGTGGAAAAATCAACTGACTTAGAACCCATCCAGAACCAGTTCAAAACCAGTCCAGGACCAGTTTACGACCAGTCCAGGACTAGCCCCTTAAATAGATTTTGGTAGAGTGCATGGATCACATTCCCAAAATAAAATCATTTTGGATTTAAAAAAATAAAATACAAAACAAAGTCACAACATCACAAGTGTACATAAGCTGAGTAGATACAGTTCTATAACTAAAAGCTGTCTGGGAGCAGTCCTCTTTCCAGTTCACATAGGGCAAAATGCTTTGTGTCCACTAGCCGCTTATGTTAGTTTATCTTTCTTTGTATCTATATATGTAAGACTTTATCTTCTTTCAGGTTTTGAGTTGGTGAAGTGTGAGGATCCAGGCGTTCCACAGTTTGGGTATAAGCGTGAGGACAAGGGTCACTTTGCAGGGAGTACAGTGTCGTACAGCTGTGACCCTGGCTACACCCTGAAGGGCCCTGAGGTGCTGACCTGCCTGCGCGGAGAGAGGAGAGCCTGGGACAGCCCCCTTCCCCTCTGTGTCGGTGAGTCACGCTTTTCTCCAACTAGAAATGCTTCAGATTTTTAAAAAGGAGGCTTCACATGATACATTTCTCCATATAAAAACACGACTAATTGATGCATTTGAAGATACATATGGGGCCAAAGTTTACATGCATGTGAAAACAAATGGAACTAAACTGTTTTAAGATTCACTTTATTTATTCCTGTAGGACCATTTGCCACCGTCCTCACCCCTAATTTCCCGTCTGTTTGGTGTACAGAAAAACATTAATTAGAGAATGAGTTAAAATCCAATCAAATTAATTTGGTATTCTAAACGTGGAACTTCAATCATGACAAAAATAACCACTGAAATTCCACGTTAAACTTGCAGGTATTCTACTTTTAGAAATGAAAAATAATTGCACATATTTTCAGCACAAAATTATTCGTGGATTCTTTGGTCTGTGCCCATGTGTCATTGTAGCACTGTCATTGTTACAATTCCAGGGTAATATTTGGGAGCTTTTCTCTGGTGACATTTTGACAGTTTCTTCCCGGCCCCAAATGCTCAGAGAGGGGACGTAAGGTAAAGAAAAGTGACAGAATGGTGTTTTTGACAGTCGCTGAGGTGATTAGAATAATATTGCTTTGCTCTCTTTTCATCCTGAGCTGACAGGTAATTTTAAGCCTGGGCCTAAACAGCATTGGGCACACAGTGTATCTGCAGACGTGTTAATCCTGTATAACCCTTTCCATGTTGATGATCACCTCTGAATGGGACCACTTGTGTTCGTAATGGCGGATCATCTTTTTGCAGCAAGGTCACACAAGTTGAAGATTAGCAGGACGAGGAAAGTCAAAAGTAGTGAATATAGACACAAAAAAATGTTTTATTGATTGGCTTGAGCCACTTAATTTGAGTAAATTAAATTATTACATTATGACAAATGCTTTATAGACACGCGATTCTTCGATTCTTTAAAGGGTGTGTTCACATACAGTATTCTTTTCAATTCAAATAAGCACCAATCAGTTTTCAAATACATAGTTATGTTTTTTTTGTGTAGCTTGTATTGCAGCTGTTATTGGCAGGTGAAATAATTGCAAATCTATAGCAAATCTGGGCATGTCTTTGCTCAATATTACATACAGGTTTACTTATTATTCTCAATCACCCTCAATTTCACATTTGCCACAACATTTCCAATGCGGTTTTAGATGGTAACTCACCTGACTTAAGTCGGTTTTCTATCTGGTAGCTTTAACAACCCAATAATGGCCATCCCTTTGATTACTGCCTACTCCTGTGTGAAGGAACCAATTTCCGTCTCTGTGGCTGCCAAGAAAGCAACAATTTTAACCTCCAATTGTCAAATGAGATTTTCCCACAAAAGTGAAAGCCAAATAATGTTAAGAGATTATTGTCATTTGATATAATTTGACTTGGTGTTCAACAATTCGAACAGTCATCATCCGCTATATTTTCCCCAGCGATTAAGAATTTGTTCCAGAAATGTAATAATAATAATAATTGATACAAATCCAAAATCTAAATCTACTTTTCTTTGCTTAGTATGTGTCATAAACAAACACGTTTCTAAAGTGCTATACAAAAGTATGCAGTATTTATTTATTTGTATTAATTTGTTTTATATAAACAATTGCCCAAACTGGCTTGACTAGTTTAAAGCAATAGAACCAGTTCAATCCAAGCCCTGGGGATTCAAGATGGCGACATATTCAAATTTATGGTTTGTGCTCAGTAGCGCATGGGACTTCATGGGCGCTGACATATCAGAGGAACTTGCCTATATTTGGGCATCGTCTGGTCTTCCTGGTTCTGTTCTGATGAGCTCCCATGATGCGTTGCGCCGAATACGCGTGTGTGGCTCTCATGCATGTGCACAGACAAACAGCGCTGCTGATCAGAGCGGAGCTAGAGCCGGAGTTAGAGCGGGGGTCAAACGAGCAGAGTTTGTGGCAGTAAAGTGTGGATTTATAGAAAACCGAAGGATTTAAGAAGAAGAAAAGTTCAGGATGACAAGGGACACTAAAATCCCCATAAAATCCGACCTTTGTGAAAGCTGTAGGTTCTCTGTCAGCTGAGGTCGAGCTGTTTTAGTTTACATTGAGTTCTGTAGTATGTAACTGTACGTATGTGTGGATAAGTAAAATGTTACGGTACTGATTAGGGTATAGGTAAGGTAGAAATAGTTACTTATTTGTTGTACATGGAGCCCCCATTTAAAAGCTATTGCAGCTTCTGAGGAGTTCCCTGTTATAAAGCACTTACAAATCGTTGGACGTAGTATACATAATGTTTTGTAAATAAAGAGAGTGGAATAACATTTAATTTAAATGAGTTGTGTGGTTCTCTGTTCTGTTTCATTGATTTGATGTTCTTATGAAAAAAAATCAAATCATTATGAGTAAAAAAATGTATAAGCAAATAAGGGAAACATTTAGAAAACCCATGTTGTTGTAGAGAAAGTCCATAGAGAAAGTCATGCACTGTATTCAGGAGGTCATGCAGGAGGTTCAGTTATTTTCCATTATTTCCAACCTTTCTCTCAGCGATTTAGCAGTACGACTTATATCTGCCTGTGTCTATGATTTTATCTTAACTCCGGTGGGACCTCCGTCTTCTGCTACAGTTTTACAGCATTAGCAGTTTTTCCCCGTTATTCTTTGTGCATTGTGTGTTCCAATCTCGTAACTATTTCAAATGTGTTTTCTGCAGCTGAATGTGGGGGGACAATCAAGGAGGAGCCCTTTGGTCGGGTTCTGTCTCCAGGATACCCAGCACCCTACGAGCACAACCTGCACTGCATCTGGACCATCGAGGCAGCTCCAGGAAGCACTATTAGGTTTGCCCAACACTCTTTTAAGTCCACTCTGGGTGCTGTGGAGTTTTGTGATTACATTGTACTTTTCTAGGTTTCTTCAATCTCCCACTTCTCAATATACTTCCAATATAGGGCCCCCTTTGTGCTGCGGTATTCATCACTTTCACAAGCTGCTGTGTAATCAATCCGCTGTGTCTGGCCTATAGCTTGTACTGGCGGGGCAAAATGTCTGGTTATTTTTTAACACCGAAATAGAACGTCGTCCGGTTCGTTTGTGATGGTTTCTATATGACACGGAGAGGAGCATATAGGAACAGATTTGTACGTGTGTAGCATTCTATGTGGTTTAAGACCTATAATCCATGACTCATTTGTGGTAGTATCAGTAGATGCAGTCGTCGTAGTAGCATCAGCAGCGATGATGACTGTTGTACAAAGCAGGTATTTTATGTAAGGATGTATGTATGTATGTGATGTGTGTGGCATACAAGTTGCGTTCATGTGACATCACAACATACCTAACGTAACATTTACTTATAGTTTATAGTTATGGTGGAGGGAATCTCTTAAAAGTCAGACTTCTCTCATAAAGGTGCCAACAAGTGGTGACAATATTCAGAATCGTTTGCATGATTACGACCAGTAAAGCACTTTCGGACATCAGAATGATATGGAGGGTTAAAACCAATCTGTATCAAATAATGAACTGCAAAAAAAACATTTGTACATTTTTTTTTTTTCAACTTTCTTTTCAAAATGTGCTTCTTTCACCTACAGCCTCCAACTGAAATAGAATTCTAGAACATAAACCGTTATGTTATCATCTGGAATATTAGCTTGAAGCTTAAATCATACAATGTTTATGTGTACTTTGTATTGGTTACATCTGCTTTATTTAGTAGGTCAGCTGAACTAAGTGAACAAACCAGCAAAAGTTAACCAAAGACTTTTGCAGCCTTGATTAACATATTTGTGTGGGGATACGTTCTCGGCACACGTCTGACACCCACAGGGTCCTCACGACTGTTAGTTTACATTCATTAGTGCCTTCACCTCCTCAGGCTCAACTCAAATTCCTTTGCAAGGTATGTTCCACATCCATGCCTTTGATCCTACCCACGCGGTTCATTATTGAGACGAATTTGCAACGCGGTAGTCCAGGGACTCTGAATATATCAAGTATGGTGTGGTTGAAGCTGGCATACTTATCAAACCTTAGTCTATCTGTGTGAGATACAAGGATTTAAGCCAATGACACCATCTATATGATAATGTGTATGCATGTTCATGTGAAATTAAACAAAAATTGTTCAAAAATGTAATTAATCTCAAAATACAAAACATGTAATGATTTGGCTTGTAGGCTTGCAGGTAATTTTCAAAATGGCTTTGTTTCAACTGTAAGGTGAGACTTCCCAAAATTAGATGGTAAAAAGCAACACTGGTGGTATACCAATACAGTGTTGTTGCGATCCATTTTCTTATGGCTTCTATTGTTTCTACATGTGGCGCAAGGGAGTAATTCTGCATAGTTTTGAAGAGTAGTAGTTGTGGATGTAGCTGTTGCAGTAGATCTGGAGTAGCCTCTCAAATTCCTGCTTCTCTCTATTGTCTCAACCCTTCTTGGATATGCACACATTCATACATTCAGCCTCGGCCTTCCTCACTTATTTATCATCTTGATGCAGGCTGGCTATTGTGAAGACACCCCACAGGACCAGTGATTGCGGCTCCTCTGTTTTGTATGCATGCGGGTGGATCCAGCACTCCCTATTCCTCCGTTTCTCTCATATGAATACAAAATAGTCGAAGCAGACCTGGAGAACTAAGACAAGCATCCTACTTTCTATTGCTCCTCTCGTGCTTCTTGAATACTTCCACACTTTTTTTTCTGAGAGCAACAGGGAAAGAAATGCATTTTGTTAGCATTGCAGATGGCAAGGGTTACAATGCAATAACATTATTCTTGGAACCTACTAAAACGTATCACCAGAATGATTGACAATTAGGAGGCCCACTAGTCTAGATGATCCACCCAGAAGAAGAAAATCCTACCAGGTCTACCAAGTCTACCAAAGAAACTAAACTCACTAAACATGAATTTGATGAAGAACAACATTAACATAACTGAAATATATAGAAACTTAATAAACAATAATCTGGAATTAATCTCAAAGATGTGACTCAGTTGGTAAAGCATTGGCCTTTGAGCCAAAAGGTTGTGGGTTTGATCTCCCCATGTGACCTTGTCCACCTACTACCACTGATGCCTGCTGACGTTGTTTCCTTGGGCAACAGTTTTGATTTGTACAATTTTCATATAGAAATCCTTGTGCTTGAGGTATAATAATTTGTCAACGATCACATTTCTTTTGGTCCAGCCATCGACCGATCAATCAACTCAACTGCTAAAGATTGTCAGCCCTGTTTAAATAAGGCTCCTCATTAACGCAGTCTTACAGTTTAGCTTACTTTCCGACACCTTCCAAACCCCTGCTAAGAGAACACATAACTGCAGTACGCCTGTCTGCATCTATTTGCTTTCTCCTCGAATGTTTCTCTCACAAGCGCAGTGACAGGATTTGCCAAGTAGGTTATATACAGTATTCACGCATGCAGACAGGAGCACATTGTTGCGTAGCCTCTGGCCACTTTCCTCACACTTCACACGCTATAGGAATCCAACCCTGACACCAATTATGCAGAAACAGTGGGAAGTCTTACTAGACTCAACACGTCATTGTTGTGTGTCATTTACTTTGACATTATCATTAGCTCAAGGTCAGTGTAGGTGTGAGAAGAGTGAGCAGGCCAAAAACATATCAAGTATGAACATTACACTGGACACAACTCCATTAAGTGAATTCCAGCCTAGACAAAATAATAATTCAATTCAAGTATTATTCATTAATTCGAGCAAAACTAGTTACATTCATCAAATTGTTGTGTATTTTATCTAGCTAGCAATAAACACACAATTTGTCCTTACAAAAACAAATTTTTATTATTAAACACATGTCATAATGATAATGATAATAATAATAATTGTAATGATGATGAGGATAATCATTTTGATAATAACCCTAACCCTAACACATATGCATGCATATATATTAGGGCCGGGACGCGATTACATGTTTTAATCTAATTAATTAGAGGCTTTGTAATTAATTAATCTTGATTAATCGCATATAATTATTTGACCTGAGAACAGTGAGAAGTAATTTTTTTCACATGGATTTTTAGTTTAACATTGAATAAGGGCCGCTCTTACTCG
>JAPMNZ010932044.1:0-22779 GCA_029875035.1 Pomatoschistus microps | reverse complement strand
CCACTCAGAAAGGCCCTGGTCCGACCGGGATTCGAACCCAGGACCTTCTTGCTGAGAGGCGAGAGTGCTATCCACTCAGCCACCGTGGTGTGTACAGTCAGTGAAGGCGTCCAAAAATGAGGCCAAGCCTCAAGTGAACAATGACAGACCAATGAGAGTCCTGGTCCCAGGTCCTGCCTCCTGTCAACCTGCGCCTGAGCCACTGGAGAGAGCGCGGGGGCGGGACAACAGGCAACAACAAGGCCGTGTGGAAAGATCTGGGCGAGGAAAATAAAGAAGGTCACGGATCACCTAGCCAAACCCTATTTACGAAAGTAACAGTCATAACTGTTACACTCGAGTATTTGTTGTATACTTGTTCATAGACGTATTTGTTTAGTCAGTTCCTGACTGTAGTACTCAGTGAGTCTGCGCAGTGAGTCTGCGCAGCTCTGCAGAGCTGAAGAGCTGTGGAGTTGGTAAATAGAGCTGACCTCGTGTAGCAGCAGACTGTAGAGGGACACAAACTGGATTACGGGCTGTCTACAGCCTCAGGAGAAGTGTGAGCCCGCAGATTACTCTGCATTATGCCCTGTGTTTATTAACCTGAAGCTTCAGTCGGTGTAGTCCATGTGCTGCTGACTGCAGTCGTCCCAGAGTGACCTCGCTGCTCTTCGCTTTTGCTGGTGGGTGGTGAGTAAACCTCATTATTGAATATTATTTACGGTATTCCTTCCTTTCATCTTGCCCTTGAAAACACGATGCAACATGTGCACCGTGCGTGGATCGTTCCCCTGACAGTAACTTTGTAGTAACCTGTCAGAACCTGATAACTTCTTTATCGACTCTTCATGTCCTGCACACTTCACGCATAGCATAAGAAGCCAGTTATGTGGGTAAGATCAATGGACTACAACTACTACAACGTGGCATCTTCGTAGGATAAATATTTATCTCAACAAATTAATTGCAGAAGTTGTCAAACTCATCCGCGCCACACTTGCTTCTGATTTGCTTCTGAATCTGCAAAACTCCATGATAAACTCACTCATAAAAAGTGCTTTCTTGCATGGAAACTGCTGGACCGTGGACTCTACATGCTTTCTTGCACTAAAGCTTATTGTGTTTTAGATAAGAGATAAGAAGTAGTTTATGTAGCATATGTGTTCTCCAGCACATTACAGTATGTTCTTTTTCGACTGGTTGGTTTTGGCATCAGTCCCTTATCTAGATGTAGCGCTTGCGCAGTTTAATCTTCTGGGCAATTTTTATATTGCTTAATTGTTTGTATATAGCTGCACACCCACACATTTTCTAAATCTACAATTGAATCCACCCACATGTCTAAACAAGCTGTGTATTATTCAAAACACAAATCCAAACTTGACCCGGAATGCATTCTGCTGCATGTGAAGGTTAAATGTTGGTGATTTTCACAGTCAGCAGGAATGAATAACACATACGTTTTATTATTTCACTGTTATTATCCACAGATCAAGAGATTCCAGATTGTGTCAAATTTATAAGGCAGTGGAGGATAAAAGTTGGAACAGTAAGGTGTGACTTGCTTTGACCGCTACAGCCTTCACACAGATATAGACACTGCACAGAGGGTCAATGCATCTATTTTCAATACCATGAGTCAACGGTGTGCAGTTGTAGATCCAAAACAGCTGAAGCTCAGTGCGTTTATTCAGGCACTGTTTAATACCTGACAATAACAAAGGGCTCATCACCTCCTCCATCCACGTCTACTACCAAATTATTATTTTATAACGCTTATGAAGACCATCATGATAGGCCTGATACATACATGCAATACAAATAATATCATATGAGTAGTTTTTTCAAGATGCAACAGATTATGATCGAAAAAACAATCTTTGAGCAAAATCAAGGTTTACTCATTATTTATTATTGAACCATTAATACCAAAGAGTCGATCCCGAAGAGGCTTGAAAGCAGTATTTTGTGTTTGTGCAGAGATCAAACAACTCAATTGTTAAATATTTATTTTTCTATTCACTTATTGTGATAGAAACAACAACTAGTGAGAATTTGATACTCTGGTTTCATTGGAATATAAAATAAGATAACCTTTACTTGTCGCTCAGTGCAAAAGTTTCCTGGAGACACATAACGCTCAATCAACTTTATCTCTCTTTTAACCATGTTACATTGTTCCTCATCAGTCACAGATCCATCTATGTTAATATCTGGAACTTCTGGCACAAAAATCTATGATCATTACATTGGTGTCACTCTTGTGCAAAGGAAAGGTGTCCACGCCCCCACAATGACAGACAAAAGGGAAGTTGGCATTGCTCAATTGCTTCAACATTTCTTTCAACAGAGGCAGAGACTTTGTAAATACTGTTTTTATCCACTGTTGTTGACTTTGTAGATTTCAGTACATAAAATCATGGGTGTGCATTTAAAAATCGCTCACACGTGCACTTTTGTTCTGTGATCGAACACACTGGAAGGAAAGAAAACAAAACTTTTAAACTTTTTTGAATGATTTATACTGGAAATCAAGTATTTAGTGAATTGTGTCCATTGTGCAATATTTAAACTATGCCTGTTTGCTGAAATGAAAGCAGCTGACCCAGTTTGAGCCTCATTGTGTAGATGTGGATTTTAGCACATATTTCTAAAGCAGAGCAGTGCTATTTCTCCCTCTGGCTCAAGTCTTTGCAGAGCACGTTGAAGCTTGCAGACACACCCACAAACGACAACAAAGACACATGGTGTTTAAGTCGTTTCATTGTTGTATATACTTCTGATCAGCAGGTGGACCTCTGACACTTTTCATTTGGCATCTGAAGAGAAAGGACATTTTTAACTTAAATGGTTTTTTGTGTCTTCTTTTATCTTCTTTGAATAGACATATGTATATAATAAAGACATGTTTTAGCTTGTAAAAATGACCTAGTGGTTAAATAGCAATCGCACCAACCCTATTAATTCATGGTCTATCTTTTAAATCAACCATTCACCAGTCAAACTTTGGAGAATGGCCTCAGCTAAAGAAAAACTGTTGAATTATAAGATATATGTGAAATTAGCTGTTGAATATGTTTAAAATCTTAAAGCTAAATCTTAGTATGACTTAAGTTTTGATTAATATCTGGAGATCCACCGGCTCTTGACAAGTCGCTCCAGAAAGACTGAAGCATGAGTCAAATGCAGAGGACACATTTTATGGGGATCAAGGAACCATCCAGATGCCGTCCCCACTATTTATATCTTTTCTAAAACCATACAATGGATACCTTATACCAGTAGAGTTTCATAAAGACCATCTCTGCTGGTGATAAAACTTTTATTCTTGGAAAGAAGTCAATAAAGTTAAATATAAGGATGACAGTTTCTAAGCACAGTATTAGAGTGAGGAGCATCACGGTGCCAGAAGTGTGACAGGAGCCAAACACGTGCGCAGAAATACCCTCTCTCACTCCACAAGTTTCCAGTGTTATCAGATCTGCTTTGGTCACATACTCGAGCCTTCACAGCAGACCGCCATGCTCTGGATTCTCTGCTGTTTTCATGTTCCCGGAATAGAGGTCAAGAGATATATATAGAAGTATAATCATCTTAACATGACTCTGCTGGATTTGATTGACTTTTTGTTGCTGTGACCGTTTCATTTATGTCTATTATGAACTAAATCATCAGATGCAGACTTATCTGATAGTTTGGACATGACAAAGAAAGATGATGGGTAATCAATCATAATTACTGCTATTATTTTTGTGTGTTTTGCTCTTAAAGTTCACAGTCTGCAACGTATGACCACATTAGATTTTACTAATAACGTTTCATTCTTTTGCTTTTAGTCCACCATGGCGACTGACATGATGCTGTTGATGCGAGGCTTGGCCAAGTTAAGCCAAGCAGTTGTAGAAAATCAAACCAATGCCATACGCAGTGGAGCCGGTAGGATTTCATTCATTTTACATCATGAGTTCATGAATAGTTTTACAATAATGTCTACATTGATGTGAGCAGTGCCAGCAGTTGGAGCAGCAGTGGAGACCGTCCAGTCTGCTGCTGAACAGGGGCTGTCTGCTGCCATGATGAAGATGCAGGTCTGTTAAATCACAAGATCACTTTATTCCACTATGATTTTATTGATTGATGAGTTGTTGATGCACACATTTTTTAATCCAATAACATACTGTACTTTCTGACTATTAAGCACATCTGAATATAAAGAGCACAAGCTACATTTGAAAAGAATTTGTCCACATATTTGTTCGCTTGAATATAAACGGCAGGTTCTCATGTTGTAGTATAAGACTTAACAGCTGATAGAACAAAACAAAGCAGATAGACGTCTGTTGTCACTAGAAATGACATCTGATGATGTTGTAAGTTGCATTTTGATCAAAGCTTTGTGAATAACATGAACTCTGACATCTTCCAAGGTTCCTTTACTAATCTATTTTGACAATACGGGTGCGGCCTATAGCTACTAAAACTGGAGTCGATTAACAACCCTAATCACATAAGTCCCTTTTATTTTCTGCATCTTCTTGTGTGTCTCTGTTGTTCACATAAACATAAACAACAGCTGAGAGAGCTGTGTCCAAGTTCTTTCCTGTGTCCCTGGCGTGCCCCAGTCTACCTCTACTACGATATCTTGCATCACTAAATAGGCTTCAAATGTTAAAGAACATGAAAAAAATAGATTGTATAATGAATAATATTGACTCCTAATATTATTGTCTAACAATATTTTGTCCTGTAATTTACTATCACTATTTTAGTATCAATTTAACTGCATTGCACTTCCATGTTTGCACTGTTTGAGTCAATGGTCTGTGCTGGCCCGTCAACAACTTTGTAAAGTCCTCTGAGACTACTACTGTTGTGATTTAGGGCTATATACAACAAGATTTATTTGAAAGATATTTAAACAATTGAAAGTGGCTATATACAATGTATCTTTGTTATCTCATAGGAAATCACTGGTCAGAATACCTCACCTCCAGCCTCAGAGTTTGATTTTCCTGAGGATGATGGGATGTTTCAGGCCTCAGAGTTCAGGGAAGAAGGCGGAGAGTTTACCGGGCATTCTGGAGGTGGAGAAGAGGAAGCAGCCGTAGGAGAAAGCCATGTCAACGGGAAACACTCAATTTTTGAAGGATATAAAGATCCGTCAAAGCAGTTTACCGATCAAACCAGATCCTACCACCTCGACTCAGGGTTTGTGTTATGATTTATCATTTGCATGTAATACTGATTTTAGGAAAACTAATGGTCAGTGATTCACAGGAGGCACTTTTTGCCAACCCATAATTTGTACACCCAAAGACATCTGTGGGGACAGATGTTCTGCCAGCATTCGATCCGGCAGCTCAGGACCTATCACCAGGACCCGTCCACAGTGGGAGGTCTAACGGCAGAAGACATTGAGAAAGCCAGGCAGAGCAAGAGGACAGAGGCTAAACCACACAAACAAATGGTGACGCTCCTTTGTGTCTGTAAAAAATGTAAATAAAACGATACATTCATTAAATGTGCATCTTTTTTAATAGTTGAGTGAGCGTGCCAGAGAGAGGAAAGTGCCTGTGACTCGACTTGGACGACTTGCCAACTTTGGAGGTACATGTTTTGTTATTGAAGAAAACATTTTATTAAAAAGTGAATTCTCAAAGATGATTTGAGAGTGATTCAGGCATGTTTGAGTCATTTTTATTCTCCTACTTCTACTCCTGAGATGCTATTTCTCACTCCCTGGTTCCTCTAGCCACCACCAGCACCACCACCATCACATACCCACTTACTCCAATCATGTGCTGTCATTTTTGCTCTAAGAAAATATATTCAGCTGATCGCTAACTTCATCTGCTGTGTGATCAGAGCCTGCAGGGCCTCTAATGTAAAGGACATTTCTGCGGACATGGTATAAAGCACTGACTTGTTTTCTATATCAGGCAAAAGCTTGTACACACGTTTTTCTGTTTGGTTTTGTAAATTATATTATGGACATGTGATGCATCGCACAACCTGGCCTGCATAGAGTCCCAGTCTTATTCCAGTCGTTTAGCACTGATGTAGGGAAACCAGACGACAGCTAAGACTTCATGTTATCTCTCTAAAGATGCAAAACTTGTGACATTGGTGATGGATACGTGAGCAGGTGGAGGGAAGTGATTCAAAGCAGCTACAAACACATGGCAAGGTCGTAACATAAGCTCAGGACAGCGTCTTCTGTCCGAGGGGTAAAAGTGCCACCTCAGTCCTACGCAGCAATATTGTGTGGTGGTTTTACGTGCGACAGATTCTGAGGTGCAATAAATTCACAGTGTTGAAAGGTGTAACATTGAGACAAGTGTTATGTGGGTCAGGGGCCAATGTCATGTTTGAGCAGTTCATTAGGTTGTTCATTTGGTTTAAACGTTTTCCTTTCTGGATATTTTGTATTGTTTATATATGTATGTTTTTCTCCCTGTTTTGCGTCAATAAACATGAGAACATTATTTGAGTGTTGACGAACAGTCCCTGAAGGCCTCACCTGTATGTTGTACTGTTGTTGTAAACAGAGCTTGCACGGTCAATGATTGACAGACACATGTGCTTGTCCAGGATAATATTTCTGTCACTTACAGCCGCCTGAACTTTAGCACACCTTGTCTTAAATAAACCGCATTGTACAGTATCAAGAAATCACCAACAACCTTTGCAAGTATACAATATTTGCTATGGTTGTAGGGATATGTTGTAGGGATTGTAGGGATATGTTATTGATAAATATCTAATAATAACTTATTATCTAAATAAATATGAAATGGCTCACTTTGGGGGACGATTATAGGATTTCTCTCTGATTATAGGATTTCTTAATGATTTAGTTTTAATAAACCGTCATGAAGATAGAGAGGATCACTTCAAGATTTAGCTTCTGCTCTGCAGTGCCATGGATTGTACCTTTCCTACATCCTCATTAGTCGTGGAGTTTATGGAGAAGTATGGGTTATGTTTTGCTGTAGGTCAATAGAAGGGGAACAGTCAACTGTAAAAAGACTTGATTATTTAGGTAATTTCTTTTAAAAAACTATATTTTTATCGGCTCAATGCCACAAAATTGAGAGAGGAATTTCTTTCTGAATTATTCATTCGAATTTCTTCAGAGACATGAGGGGACAATGAGGAAGAAGACTGAGTCAAAAACTATTTTCCTACAGCGTCTGAACGTATAGTTTCCACTGCTTATTGTTGGCTTATAGCTCAGTTACCATGGTCTCTTGTTCCTTAGTGATGGTTCAGCCTCTGCATCAGCAAGCAAAGTTGTTATGTAAGACTCGGTTATGTAATTCATTAGACTTGGAGGAAGTCCTACAAAAACAGACCCTTCCCTGTGTTTGTGTCTATTCAAATCTGCATGGATTATATTCTCTAACAATAGCAATTAGATTGAGATTAGATGACAGTGTTATCATCCAAGCTGAGATCGTTTGAAATACAAGTACTTGAAATGTTTATCTTGTCTTATGGTTGATATTTTGAAGGTTTTTTATAACTCTCACTGATGCCACAAAAGAAGCTGGATTGTTTTGATGGCAGCTGTCATGTATCTTCCATCTGTGAATAGGATATTAAGTGTAGTGTTATTTCTAGTGAGAACTGAGTTTTACAGCTTCTCTCCTTTCGATATAACAATACTTGGCATCCATTGCACCAATCATAAAAACAATATTGAACATATCTTCTCTCCTTTTGTAAATATGTGTTACACTCTGCCCCTATGATGTAAAGATATAACAGAAAGCAGAGTCTCAATGTATCTAAATATAAATAGTCCTGACGTAATTCATTTAGGCGAGATGTTTGGCAGCCCCACATGAAAATGTTGCATTGTACATTTGAAGAATTTGGGTCCAACTTTCAATATTGTGTTCAATGTTTTGTAAAATGAGTGCTAAAAGGTGTCTTATCTATGAGAACAAAGGCCTTGTTGCACAAACAAAGTGAAGGTCCTGGGTTTTCTCCAACACTTGCATAAGTGTCCTCTCTGGAGCCACATTCTTCCACAGACTTGGTGGGTCTGTGTGTTGCTCATGGACACAATGGCAGCATGTGAAGGTGAATAAATGCTGTGGTTGGGTATTGTAATGCATTAGTTTGTTTATTTATTTGCAGGATTGGCTGTTGGTTTGGGCCTTGGAGCTCTGGCAGAAGTGGCCAAAAAGACCATTCGACTAAATGGTATGTATCGATAACGATTGTTATTTAGTTAGTCACTGCACTAAGACTTGAAACCTGCACTACTATTGAAACTTCGCTCTTGATTGCCACTTTTTAACCGCCACTTTTTGTAAATAATAATCCTGCATTTAACATGTTGCACATTTCTTACTTCTTGCACAATTCTTGAGTGTTTCTATTCGATGTGACATGTGAATTTCTCCTGTGTGAGATTAATAAAGGACATCTTATCTTATCTTATCTTATCTTTAGTTTTCATGTTTTTAAGTTTAATTTAAATTTTTGTTAAGGACAATGTGCAGTTAAAAACATGGCTGCACCAGAACCATGCTACTTCCCACCTGTAGTGCTGGAGAATACAATCATATAACTTACACATTAAAATACAGTTCAATAAAGATAGACTTTATTGATCTCACACTAGAGAATTTCACATGTCACATTTGGCACAGATAACATCAGATTGTGCAGGTTACTAGAATACACCTTGTGTTGTTCAAATCAGATCATCTATTGAGAAACCTCTTCTTTGCACCAGTGTTGACAGTTCCAGATCCACAAACTGATGTTAGAGAGTTTATATTCTGTAATCCCAGCAAAGACTGTGCGTGCGTGCCTGCGTGCGTGCATGCATGCGTGTGTGTGTGTGTGTGTGTATGCACGTGCGCGTGTGTGTCACCTGTCACTGCGTTAAATCTGTGGTAATGCGACTGAAGACGGCCCAAACTCTGCCAACTTGTATGGCCTACTGACACACATAGTCCATCTCACATTCATGCTTACATGATGATTTATTCTCTATGGATTGTCCTGTTGACAGGGTACATAATAAACATTACAATTATATATATATGTATTTTTTTACAGGTGCAGAAGGTGAACACAAGAAAGCCGTTTTGGATTCAAGTCCCTTCCTCTCTGAGGCCAATGCTGAACGCATCGTACGAACACTTTGTAAAGTCAGAGGAGCAGCATTAAAGCTGGGACAAATGCTAAGCATTCAAGGTGAGCTGATCTAAGTTAATAAAAATATGTTTAACATCTTCCTTTAATATTATTGTATAGACAGGGTGCAGATGTAGTAGAGGTCAAAGTTGAATACGTTTTTTTCCGTGGCAGGGAACCTGTTTGCTTAGTGTGGGGTTGGATAACCATTATTAACAAACTACTATGTTTGTTTGTCCACTCCAACCTTCAACAAGGACCTTTGCTTCTTTTGACATTTATGGCTGGAGTTCACAGCCAAGTTCACACATGGCACATTTCATCCACCTCAAAAAAGAATCTGCTGAGTGTTTTCCTGACCTACTGTCCCCCTATGTGTTGTCACTGGTTCAAAGAAACCCACATATCACCAACCTTTTCTTAAAACATCAGGTCAGACACTCTCTGTAGACAAAGGACATACTCTTCTTATACTAGGTGCTGAGACATGTAAATCATTCTGCTCTAACAACAATCTCAAATACTTATCAGGAGAATAGCTAAGCCACAGTTCATAATAAACCACAGGACTGTCCTTCTATTGCTACGAGGCAGTTCACATTTATCTTTCAACTATTGTAGCCACGGAATGAAATAATCTCTTTCCACTGCCTTATCTTTAATAATAAACAGTACGTACAGTCGTACATGAAAAGCACAATGAGCTTTTTTTGCATGAATGCTGCTTTGAAACATTGTTCAGCATTTTCATGTTGGAAGTTTTTAATACTTTTTAGTTGGCTCTAATTGTCACTGTCATTGTCAGATGATGCTTTTATCAACCCGCAACTCGCCAAGATCTTTGAGCGTGTGAGGCAGAGTGCTGACTTTATGCCTATCAAACAAATGACGGTAAATCCATTGTTTTCATTGTAATGGTTTTGTGTTACATCATAGCAGCTTAACTGAGTGGAGCATATTACATTTGTTTTTTACTGCCAGTATCACAAATGCTGTTATTGTTAGAGAAAGGAAAGTCTAAGGTTTTGAATGATTTACAGAAAGCCTTAAATAGTGACTTGGGTCCAAACTGGAGGGACAAACTGGAAGCCTTCGAGGAGCGTCCGTTTGCAGCCGCTTCCATTGGTCAGGTTCATTTGGCCCGTATGAAGGACGGCAGAGAGGTGGCCATGAAAATACAGGTAAATATGTGTGTGTGTGTGTGTGTGTGTGTGTGTGTGTGTGTTGTATGTACTTAAAACAATCTGTCTCTAAGGAAATGAGTGTTGATAATGTAAATATTGTTGAAGGATGGTGGCTGCAGATCAGACATGGTGGTACAATGGTGATAAGAGCTATGTTCAAGGTGCACCAGTGTTTCTCAAGATGTGGTTCATATTCCACCGTTGGTACTTGTGCTCCTTCTGGTGGTAGTCTTCCGAAGTTCATTAAGAGTTGTTTCACATTTCAGCCTCCTGTCATTCTTCCAACAACAGTTCTTCAATTACAGTCCCTTGTCCTTGTTTCTGCTCCCGCTCCCAATGCAAAAGTTGTTGTTTGATGTCCTGTCCAGCCATTTTCGTAGTGAAATATTTGGTTTGTTGTTACTCATCAACAAATAAGACGAGTCAAATTGGAATTTATATTCATAGAAAAAAAACATCTTTCACTTTAATCACCAACATACTTCATTCTAAGTATTTACATTCTTGAGAACAAATTTCAACAAGTAGAATATTTTATATCAAGGATTCCCTTATGTGACCAGTGTCTTTAACATCATAGATGCCCATTCATACTATTTTAGATCCAATAATGTGTGCTTTTCCTCAGTATCCTGGTGTAGCTCAAAGTATCAACAGTGATGTCAACAACCTGATGACAGTTCTGCACATGAGCAACGCACTGCCTGAAGGTACAGACGCTTCTTCTGTCTCCTAAACCTGTGAAAGCTGCTCTGTGATCTAGCGCCAGGGACTACATTTCAGGTGTAAAGTACAAATAGCTTATTCAATTTTACTAGTTTAATCCTAGAGATTCCATTCCATTTTCTTCCTCTTCATCCGTTTCCGGGTCGTGGGGGCAGCAGTCTAAGCAGACTTAGACGCCCAGACTTCCCAATCCACACACTCTTCCTCATTACCCAGAGCTCATGACCATAGGTGAGGGAGGGAACGAAGATTGACCGGTAAATCGAGTTTGCCTTTCGCTCAGCTCCCTCTTCACCGCAACGGTCCGATACAGCGACCGCATCACTGCGCACGCTGCAGCGATCCGCCTGTCAATCTCACGCTCCATCCTTCCCTCACTCGTGAACAAGACCCCGAGATACTTGAACTCCTCCCCTTGAGGAAGGACCTCTCCACCCACTTAGAGAGGGCAGAGATGATTCATATTTTTTCCTCCAAAGATAATCTCACTTTTTCAAACGCACAACTTAAATAAACAAGAAACTGACTAACACCTTGTGTTTCCTTTGGTTTTGTTGTAGGCCTCTTTCCAGATCACCTTATTGACGTCATGAGAAAAGAGCTCACACTTGAGTGTGACTACATCAGAGAGGCCCAATGTGCAAATAAGTTTAAGTGAGTTGGCTGCCAATCTTCAAATACCAGAGGTGGGCTAAATGTCGAAGGATAACATAAATATGAAAACATTTTCACATAGGGAGCTGCTAAAGGATGATCCATTCTTCTATGTGCCGGATGTGATCGATGAGTTAAGCAGTAGCCATGTCCTCACCACTGAACTGGTCCCTGGTTTTCCTCTGGATCAAGCTGACACTCTCTCCCAGGATCAAAAGAATGAGGTATGAATGTGTTTATGCCAAAAAAAATGAGGGTGATTTATCAATTCAAGTCCAACCTTCACAAACATATAGTCTAGTGGCAACTGTGTGGACTAGTTCCATACATTAGTTGTCAATATACAATCTAATAGTTTGCAGCAAGAATAAGATGATGATAATAATCTCAGTATTATTTTTTCTTTGTCTTTCTGAAAAAAGGTGCATCATGAAAATGAAATTGTTCTTTTATTGTATTTTTTTTTTTTTTTTAGATCTGTCAGAATATCTTGCTGTTGTGTCTCAGAGAGCTCTTTGAGTTCCGCTACATGCAAACCGACCCAAACTGGTCCAACTTCTTTTATGACCCACAAACACACAGGGTAAGAAGCACTGAGGTTTAAAATGATTAAAGAATATGCTTACATATTTCATGCGGTCCACTAGGTGGCACTGTTGGACTTCGGTGCAACAAGAGGATTTGATCAGAGTTTCACTGATGTCTACATTGAGGTAAAAACACCATCACTCACTTCTTTGATCACAGGGGCAATTTACAGGACGACTTTTATCCAGTTAGATAAAAGCTAAGAATACGTTTCTATTTGTGTTTGTAGGTAATCCGAGCAGCTGCTGAAGGCGACAGAGAAGGAGTTCTGAAGAAATCTATAGATATGAAGTTCTTGACTGGATATGAATCCAAGGCATGTAAAAGAAATATTTACACTTCCTTCCCCACAACTTTGGCTAGATTACAGATTGTAAAACGCAAATATTTGATTTCAGTCATGACTTTATGACACAGGTCAGACATTTCTTGAATAAATGAACAGTGATATGGGACTGAACATTTAGCAGGACATGCAAACTCCACAGAGAAGGACTGAAAAGAACAGAATGTCTGTGGAGTTTGTTCGTTTTCAGGATTATAGACGCTATGTCAGGATACTCCGGTTTCCCCCATCTCTCAAAAAGTTTAATTCCCACCCTCTTCACTCACCAGATCCAAAGTCACAATGGCATTACAATGCAATTTTCTTTTTTTTTTACAAAAATATGTTAATTGAATTGCGATTGTGGCAGGAGATCTAAAAACAATATTCCACTGCCGAACAGTGTCGTCTTTTGAAAAATTTCAGATCTGAGCTTCTGGGTCTGAGTGTACAAAATACTTTAATGACAATTTCCCAAGACTTACATTGGGAAGAATTACTTCTACACTTTAATTAGTGTATCATACTTATACAAGGTGTGTATGTCTCACCAGTCTGTGATAGAGATGTCATGATGATTCTGGGACCCTTGGACTGCACTAATCCTTTCCTTTCAATAAACCATGATTACTTATTGTTCTTTTGTGTTTCTCTGCAGCCAATGATAAACGCTCATGTTGATGCTGTGATGATCTTGGGTGAGGCCTTTAACTCTACCGAGTTCTTCCACTTCGGGGCCCAGTCCACAACCGAGCGCATCCACAACCTTATCCCTGTCATGCTCAAACACAGGCTGACCCCGCCCCCGGAGGAGACCTATTCCCTGCACCGCAAGATGGGAGGATCCTTTCTCATCTGCTCCAAGCTCGATGCACAACTGAAGTGCAAGGATATGTTCCAGAAAACCTATAACAATTACTGGGAGGGCCGGACCAAACCAGCAGCATGATGAAAACGCACAACGCAAAACTGGGGCCAAAAGTAAAGCTAATAATGGGGACAGTAGACTCGACTTCTGCTGAGACTGGTTACTTTGCGCCAGCCTTTTTTCTCCATTTTATTTTGGGCATCTAATTATGCAAAGGCATGACTGTAGGGACAATTTCCAATTTTAGGTTTTAACCAAGGGAGCAGCAACATTGAATTGGAGTTTTGCTTGAGAATTTATTGTATTTCTGAATGTATTTCTGTTATGCGTTAGCTTTTTGTTGCGTTTGTGTTGCTGTGTAATGTAACCATGACATTTTATTGTTTGCTTTAACTTTTCGCCCATAAATGTATTGTTTCCAAAATGGGGCTATTGACAAAGAAAAAAAAAAAAGTCTGTATCCAAGCTAGAAGAACACTTTATGATGTTCATAATATTTGGTTTGCTGTTATTGTGGTTATGCGGACTGTTATATTTGGGAATAAGCAGGTTTTATGGTAAAAATACTGCCTAAAATAATATTTTTGTACCACTGTCTATTATGGTATCAATTGCAAAGCTACACAATTGCTATTGAATTTGTAAACTCCAATTTTCCACAATGTTAATACCAAAGCAATATTTTCCTATCTTGTGGGATGCAAACTGAAATAACTGAATAGATCGATCATACACAGGGATTGTGGCCATTCTCTCCAATCTTCCTAGAGTGTGAAATCCTCTTTGGACTGGCTCCTCCGCAGCTGTGAAAAACCGCTTCCGCTCCACAGATCCTAAATGGTGTGACTCTAAAGTAGTTTTTCAATGGCAGGGTTTTAGGTGGAAATCATGACAAGGTGCCTGAGCTTTATCAGTTTAGCAAGAAATGTTTATTTTTGTTAATATATTGTGATTACTTTTGTAAATCAGATGCATTGTGTCTGAAGAATATTAAAAATAATTTTGATAAGTGTGTGTAATTTATACAGTCTGCATACACATAGGAACTCCACTACCTAGCCCGCTGACTTTTTAATTGTATTTGTGTAATTCAAACTTTTGGCCAGCAGATGTCACTGCTCATCTTTGAAATTACCCGCTTCACACTCCTACTTGATTGATACCTTTGGCCCTGGACTACAGCTGGGTGATGTATCATTGTTGTATTTCTAAAGACGTTTTGCACGTGTTTGAAGGTGACCAGGCTGGAATTTCAAGCACATTTTTTTTTCCCTGTATGATGTATTCTCCTTGGTTAGACTTTTAGGCTACAACGTCAGTTAACTTATGTAAGTATTTTAATAAATTAATTGGAAATGTGCACTTTTGTGGCATCTACACTAAATACGTGCAAATATTATTTAAGTGCTTATGTTAGGTTTGACTTTTCCTGTTTGTAAATGATGCATGATGGCGCCACGAATGAGCTGTTCCGCAGCCGTGTAGTTAGCTAACTAGTTCAATACGAATCCAACACACTCAGAAATTTGTTTTGACAGATCTTAGGCATATGACATTACATTACAAGGATATACGTTGATTTAGCGATTCCGCTTTTTAAAATAATGTTAAAGGTTTATAGGAGAATTTTCTACTTCCGGGTGGATCATCAAGACTATTGGTCCTCTCAATTGCCAATAATTCTGGTGATACGTGCTCGTCAAATAAGACCAGAGAGTTTTGTTTAAGAAGTGGAGCGGATGGTTCTTTCCTAAAATTTGGGAAAATCCACCTATGAGTCTTCAATTGCGAGTAAGCCTCTTGTGTCATCAGTTCTACCACAATTCTGCCCCCCAGGCCATCTGGTGTGAAAGTATTAATTAAATTTTTACAGGCAGAATTCTAAATTAGATAATCAGAGAAACTGCCATACACACTTATGTTACAAGGCAAATCTGTACTACTCTGATAAGAAGTTTTTGAGCAATATAATTTCCTATTATTTTTGTTATTCTTGTTTTGTGGTACATTCAAATCAAATCATCGTCTCTTTTGCCTCTAACAGGTGTCAGACCCATCAGTGTCACAGCCCACTTTTGTGACACTAACTACTTGCAAAAGGGGCATTTATAAAAGCTAGTATAGTTGATATCACAGATATCTTGTATCACTAATACATTACTCTGACCTGTTTAATAAACTGGGACTTCACTCTAACTGTGTTCTGCCACTGCCTTTCATCAGAGGCCCATGTGTTTGGACAAAGATGAGATGGAAATAGCAGCGTTTGCTTACAACAGCAGCAGATAGTGGGGACTGAAGACGCCTTATTTGGTGAGTTTGAGCAGTTTGCCCAGTTCTACAATAACACATAATTCTTGCTGCCTGTTCTTTATTGCCAGTGTAGCAAAAGGCAAAACTAATGAGACTATTTTTATCATTACCATGGAGACACATGCAGTCGCTCTAAATTAGAAAATGTTCCGACCGTGATGAAAAAAGTGGGTGGCTGCTGTTTGGCAAACTTTTTTTTTCTATTGTGAGAAAGGCTCTGTTTAGTTCTGCAAAAAATATTACCCAGATGAACAATTACTCTTGAAAAAGGTAATATTCTCATGTTAAATGACATGTATGTCTCATGTTAAATGACATGTATGACAAGTCAACATTTGACCTTTTCAGAACAAAGGTTTGAGCTATTCTGTAAAGGATTCACAAATAACTTCCACTGGTGTCTTTAATCTTAGCTTTGTATGTTCCTGGCGTGTGATACAGCCAATCAACACCAACATTGTACATGCACATTACTGTACAGGGCAGTTCGTAAACATGATCTGAAATGATAAACTGAAATATCTTATATGGAAATGGTTTAATACAAACAAAGAAACACTGTAGTACCATTACACATCATTTGGGCAGTACATGGACTAATGCTAGCTTTGCTATTACAGTACAATATTGTTTAAAAAGCCTCAGCTCCTTGGACTAAGATAGATGTACATAAATAAAGTCTATAGGCACAACAATGCAAGAATACTACAGTGCAATTCAAAAATAATACACATAGTAAATAGTTTTCAGTTTTATAAAAAATAATAACGTACTTAAAGAACACACACGCACGCACGCACACACACACACACACTCAATATCTCTCACAGCCAAACATGAATATATACACATAATGTACTACATCAGCTGGCTTTTGAACAAAGACACGTTCTTACCATTTACAAATGCTTTTTTAATCTTTTGGCATCATCACGATAAAAGGCCTCAATACTTTCACTCCAAGAGCTGTTAATTAGTTATCAAACTGTAAAAACTATGACACTTGTAAATTACCAAGAGGGTTCATCATTTTTGATCAAATCCTTGCTGCTTTGTGTGACATGTTTGAAGTGTCCTTAATTAAAACTGAGTGCCACAGATTATAACATATTTCAAAGGAAAAAAAATACTTTTCCTTTGGACCCAGGATGATTGTCGGATGACCTACAAATCCATATTCAATCAGCATTTTTACGGTAATTAAATTTAAATCAGCAGTTTTATTAGGTCATCTATGTTATCATTTTTATACTTACACTTAGAACAATACAGGCAGCTCCACTTTCTGGCAACACTGGAGTTATACATATGTTACTTTTCTGCACACTTATTTCACAATACTGTCTCTATGAGTTCCACGTAGTCTTATACTTGAAATACTGTAATTGAATAGATCATCTCACTAAAACAATAGTTGTAATAATTATTTTTATCAACCACAAGAGTGATATCTTATCGTCTGACAATATTTTACATACATTAGCAAAATTCTTAATCCACTGAAAGTAACAATAAAATATATGAAAATACAGTTACGTTACAAAGTAAGACAGACAATGCCATGGCCACGTCATATCTTACAACATTGTCTTTCCCTTCTTTTCGCACAGGCTGATGTCGCCTTTGCTGTTGTTGAAAGACTCGAAAGCTGCAGCTCGCCATGAATTGGAATATTATTGAGATCAAAGTGTCTCAGATTCTTCTCAGACTTCTTGAGGAACTCCCTGGTCCCTACAACCTGCCAAAGCACAAGGTAAATGTGAGCACATACTGTTTTGACTGCCGGCGAGAACACTCAGTAAATTCAATTAGATTGCTTTTACATCGGCTGTTACAGGGTTTTCAAAGGTGTGACAAGCAATTACCATTCAACATTTAGTCCGAGCAATTGACAATAATTGGTTTTTGCCTTTTCATGTAACAGCAGACAGGGAAACAGAAAATGACAGGTATGGTAATTAAAGTCGGGTGATGACTTCAAAACAAAAGCGGACATGACCGGTGGGCCATTTTATTTGCCTCAGGAAGGTATTGTAATTAAATTGTACTTTACAAAAAACTATTATTAGCAGTACACACATTTTATGTTGGAATTAATTAATTAATTAACTAACTGGTGTCATTGTTTTTAAGTAAATGTCTATAATGTGAATTATTGTTTTAAATAAAGTGTGGCACAATTTTTAAACAAATAAAGGACAATGGCCATCAGATGAACCCACGGGGGTATAATCCGATAGCCGTTTTACCCAATGGTACATATACATTTTGCTGCGTTCACCCTCTATGGGCGGTTATCCCTCTTTGGTCCTTTACCAGAGGCCTAGGAGCTTGAGGGTTCTGCGTAGAATCTTTGCTAGGAATATCACTGCACATTTAATTGAATAGTTATGTTTTGGGAGAACCTATACTACTAAATTTGAATAACGCTAGAATATCTACTTAATATTGCTGCAAAGGGAGTCATTTCTACAGATTGGAGTCTTTTTTGAACAAAGTCCAAACTTTCTTAAACATCTTCAAACTTACGCATTTCTCTCCTCGAGCTGTCTTTTCACAGAGCAGAAAGTTACCATGCAGTAGGGAACATTGTGCAAGTATGCACACTTTACAAACTTTGCCATTTAACAACTTTAATGTATTTGGAAGTGTCCTGGAAAAGAACCTCATGGGAGACGAACAGACCCTGAAGTTACTTTGTAAACTATAAAAAAGAACTTCTGTTTGGAAATAGGGTCACAACAACATGACCTGGAATGAATGTGGGTCTCACAGTCAAAAGCTGAGAACCACTGCTCTAGATTTTCCAATTCCATCCAACAAAGCTCTGCCTGAGCCTCACAGCCTTGACACAAAGTATATAGTGGGTTTGTATTGTCAACTGAAAATAAGGGTAGCTGTTCTTAGGACTTGGTGTTTTGCCATTTTGTAATCCTCTGTAATAGACATAAACCAACAGCTGGTTATTGCGGCTTATGAGCCAATAAAACAAATACTTTTCGTGGTCCAATTGGAAAAGCCATTATAATGTTGTTAGCAACACCTGCTCAGCTATCGCAACAGCTGAGCGTGTGTAACCATGACAACAGAAGCTCTCGGGAAGCCAAATATGTTTAGTTTTAGTTTTGTTGAATAATTTCCAACACATAACAGTCCACACAGTACAAAAGTACCTTCAAGCAGAGTTAGGGTTATTGTTAGGATTAGACAATATTGAATAATTGTTTATTTGAGTTTTATTTTGTATCGTATTGTAAGGGTTGTATAGGTATTTATTTTAGTCTGCCCTCCTCACCCCGTATCATGTGTTCTTTTTCTTTTTGTTTGCAAATAAAAAGGTATTATACAAAACAAAATAGTATATGACTCCTACAGTCCATTATTATGACTACAGTCCAAAGCACCAAAACATTGAGCTAAAATAATTTCTAGGGATAAAGGTATAACATCAGGAGATCTTAAGGGTGAGGTTAGAAACAGGAAATTACTCAACAAGTATTTTTCAATTAAATGTTTTTTAAGTTTCGTTCATTGGAAACTACTGTGATGGCTAAATAACTTGGTAGTGTAATGTACATTTTCCCTTAAGACAACTGTATTATATCAGTAAAATGCATGCTTAGAATAACTGCAATACATACCATCAGAAACTGTTCCAAGATGCGGAGCAACAAGGGGAAAGAGAAAGAAAATACAAAACATTAGCAATAAATAATGAAGGCATACAGCAACAGTGACACAACCCAGCACAGATTTTCACATGTACAGTGGGTATTTTCTAGAAACAACTATTGATTTGTGTAACATTCGGTTGCGTTAAATGATCAAGTAAATGTACGCACAGATCGATACTTTGAGAGACACAAGCTGCGTATTATAAAAACATTCAGCGCAGATAGAGAGATGGGGGGCAGGAATGGAGTGGGAGGTATAAAGCGTTTTAAAGAGCGAAAGAGGAGCAGGGTTTCGGCGAGATCAATAGGAGCAATCATTAGATAGAGAACAAGGCGGTCGGGGGCTGCCATCATTAAACGTAGAACAAGTTGAAGGTATAGAGGCGAAGAATGCATTTGATCATCGGTGACTTCGGCTAATATGAGAGAGAAGCTGCTCGCTGCAAGAGAGAATAAGTGAAGATATGACATAATGAATAGAAACCGGTGATTTTGTTCTTTCATGAACAGATATAATGTACATATATGTTTCTAATTTGTCTTTAAAGGTGCATTTCTTAAGTATCGTGGTGGTGGTCTGCTTTTTGCTTGGGTTCATCTACATGTTGTCTTGCCTGGATGATTGTCATAAAATTTACTTTAAAATCAGAAACTAATATTCACTAATTTTATCTGTGGGGAGGCGAGTCTTCTCATTTCATATTTAATTATCACATTTTCAAGCCAACCATTAATATATCTGTAGGCGGCACAGTGTAGTGGTTTGTGCTAGTGCATCACAGCAAGGAGGTCTTGGGTTCGATTCTACATCCAGGCAGGACCTTTCTGTGTGAAGGATGCTCTGGTTTCCCTTGCCACTAAAAACATGTGCAGGCCTTCTGTCATCAGTGTTTGTAAATGGTCAATTTCGATACTCCAAAAAAATCATTGTGAAGCACTTTAATGCGCAGTATAAATAAAGATTGCTTAAACACTGATCCAGACCAGAGCAGAGCGGATTCACGGACCGAACCAAGCAGATCAAGCAGAAATCCATTTGAGGAATGCTAATTTTTTGAAAAATGCTCACAAAGCATTCAGCATTTAACTCTGGACCCGAGCAGAGAAAATGGTCTGAACCTAGCGGCTACACGACCTCTGCTGCTGTGACCGGTCCTGCTTCACCCAGCGGCTACACCTCGTCTGTCTCTCTGTCTCTGTCTCTCTAAACTTACAAGCAGTAGATATCGAACCATTACACAAAAAGCAGGTCACCACTAAGACAGTTGAGGAAAGTACCTTTTAAAGAGAAGCATACAGTGGAAAGTAAAAACATTGTTCCCTCATCATAATCAGTTTTTAGGATCTTCTGGCATAGTCTTTTTTTGGTTGTGATTTGTGATTTAACTCTGCTGCCATCTTTGACACAGTCATTATACACACTAAACAGAATATCTGAATAAACACATAAACCACCCCATACTGTACATTCTCTCAATGTGGTGCCAACGCTAACTTATTTATAAACCACAGGGCTTTGCATAACTTTAGTATCAGCCACTGGTGAAGTAAACCTTGGTACGTGCAGCTGTAGAATCTATACCCTATCGTAGCATAAATATTCAATATGCGCCTGCGAGCGTTAACAGGCCGTAGCAACAGTTGAATCAGCCACGTGTCTTCGGGCCTGTGAAAAAAGCCGATGGATGTGAACAAAAACACACCGGGGGGTTGTTTTTGCGCTCCCTCCCACACGTACGCACACAGCCGCCACACGCACATGCGAAGAAGAGAGGCGGCAATGAGCTCACACACTGTGCAATCGCCAATCACACACAGCCAACTAAGACTGTCCTACAGCGTGTCCCCTTGCTTATGCATCAGTGCCCTAATAGCAGTCCCATATTTGCAAATGGGAAGGGAATATAACTTGTCCTGTGTCTGTGCTCGCCCCCCTGCTCCAGACGATTTGTACTTTCCCCAATGCAATTAATTCGATCTTACAGCTGGAGGTTGTAATAATTATCATCCGAATCATTTGCTGGTAGCGATATCATTTGTGACATAACTTTGCACGTCTGAGATCTCAAAGGAGTCAAATTGCCATTTTGCTCCTTTGTCTATAGAACTGGAGTACCTACCTCAAACCACAAAAACATGTGTTCTTTAGTCTCTGTCTTTACATCAGCTTTTTCAAACAGAAAAGTAAAAACAAGAGGAGCACCCTCACTCAGCTAATCAGCTCTCAGTATGTAAAGTATATCATGTTTCCTAATAAGATAAAGACAACATGTTAAATTGTTACTTACATGTAAACAAATACTAGATAATTAATTAACTAAATAAGTAAATAAAATGGCTTGTGTCCAAGACATTGCACATATGTTGTATGTCTTTAGCTCTTTGTTGGCTTTAATTATGTGCTATTGTACGTTTCTCTTGTTGTAATTTGATCACTTGCTTTTAATCGTTGAAAAACTTAAAGCTGTTCTCACCTATACTGGTAACTGGCAGGCTTTTTACCAATACTGGATATTTTAAATACATCTGTTGTGGTGCTCTTTTACAAATGTTTATCTCCGGACACTCGTGATACTGACTTGCCAAAATGACCATGTCCATTCCCCAGAAGATGCTCATGATCCATCCAACCATGAGGACAGCGGTGAGGATCTGGATGAGAGCCGCAACCACGTTGAGCCAAAACACGCAGCACTTTCCCCGCTCCGAGATGAGGTCACTGCGCGCTCCACACAGCACAGTGAAGGCAGAGATCAGCGTACCTGCCACACACAGCACAAGTAGGTCATTAAGTCGTATTTGAACTTCAGCCATTCCCCAGGCGCTGCGCTGCGGAGGCTCCTGCTTTAGTCAACTGTGGCCAAATTTAAATTTAATTATCTTCACAAATGTCAGCCCCTACCTCCCCCACCGTTACACCCCTCCACTGGATTTGTATCCACATGAGAAAATTGTGCATTACTTTTGAGCGCTGTGATAATTTGAATTGAAGAATTTCTTTCACGTACTTAAAACTATGCCAAAAGTGTCTCTGTAATTACTAAAAGCTTCACGATTATCTGTGAACCTTGCACACACACGGCCTGCTGCGCAGGGAAGCTACAGTGTCTCTAAGACTGCAATCTTATGGCAAAATGATAATCAAGAATGAATACTATTTACTTCAGTTTCAGACAACTTTGCACGATGAACTCATATAATCAGAATATGACAAAAACTTTCATTTATTTCTTTAATACAACCGAATATGTGAAACTAATGAAGGACTGCAAAGTGAGATATGTCAAGCCTGAATTTGAATTTTGTTTA
>JAPMNZ010932020.1:0-39612 GCA_029875035.1 Pomatoschistus microps | reverse complement strand
AGTAGATATGTATTTTTTCTAGTCAAGTGACTTAAATGGGTACATATTGTACATGGTGTGGCTCTGGGTTATATGGTGCTTTAAAAAAATCTCATTCTGCCACAATCTTTGCAACTGAATTGTTAGGCCCCAGTGTTGAGGCACAGGGGCCCAGTTGGGGATTTCTCTGGAGTAGAGCTGTCACTCATCATCACTGCTCTCTCCCTCACACAGAGGCGGAGCTTTTAGATTGTGAAGCAAAGTCAGACTCGAGCCTCGAGCGGGAGCCAGTAGAAGATGACTCCAAGGGAGCCGACGGTAGCAAGAAGCGGAAGAGGAAACCGTACCGGCCGGGTAGGGCATCTGATTAAAGGAGACAGCTCCTCTCAAGTGTAAAATGGCACAAAGCATGGTCTTAATCCTAAATGGGGTTACCTAGTGTTTCAAATATTTCATTTTGAAACTAGGAATAAATAGATATTTATATATAATCGTTTACAGTTGTCATTTCTTTAGGTATTGGCGGGTTTATGGTCCGCCAGAGGAGTCGTCCTGGACAAGGTCCAGGAAAAGCTAAGCGCACTCTTTGTAGAAAAGATTCCACGGGTTCTGTGTCAGAAACCCCCACTGGAAATGATGGTATGTCACTTTTACTCTGAAAAGAACACAAATAATAATGATCTGCTGAATATTAATTTGTTTAAAATGCTGCCCTGTAGGATGGACAGAAGGTTTGCCTGATACTCCTGTGGATGAGAATCCTCCTGGATCAGAGGTTCCTGAGAAAATAAAAAAGAGATACAGAAAAAAGAAGACAAAGTTGGAGGAGGCCTTTCCCACCTACCTTCAGGTTTGTTTTAAGTTTTGATGTTTTCATACTGTACATATGGATGAATTGCATTGAAATCATATCAAATGGTGCTTTATCTTTGTGTGAAGTAAATTGAGAGAGGAATAGTATATCAATCCTAAGAAGAAGAATAAACTTGCAGAGTTGGAAGGATTAAGAAATAATGAATTATTCAAGTTATTTGAATGTCTTTGTGGAGCTGGGAGCTTGCTTTTACATGTTATGAAGGATTGTAGATGACTTGTTGGGGGGGATTGCATGAGCATGTTTATTATATATAATTTTTGCCATCGTTTTCAGGAGGCATTCTTTGGAAAGGACCTGTTGGACAAAAGCAAACAAAGTAGGCAGCAGCGGACAGAATCAGGTTTTCTGGAAGAAGGCCAAAGTCAAGTGGAAAGAAGGCGTCCCCCCATCTTCCAGGGCCGACCATCAAATGCAGCTCTTACTGCACCTGACAATAGCAGGGATACAGGTATGTTGAGAGATTTTCTGAGATCCGTAAAAAACAATCTCTGCACAGTTCTGTCAAGATGAGAAAAGGTAAACCAGGGCACGGTCAGGTTCTGTCACTTCAATCAATTGTTTTATTTAAGTCAGTTTGTTACTTGCTCAAACACACACATGCACACGAAATGCAAATAAAACCAGATTTCACTCATTTCCATTTACCATCTTATGATTTTTGACCATTTTGCTTTCTTTCTTTTTGTTTCTCCTTTTTCCCTAATTACAGAGGCCCCTGAGGAGCCTTTAGTTGATCTGTCTGATGTTTTGAACTCTGATGCAGACATCTTGGGAATGCTGGGAAAGACAAGCAGTGATTCTGGTGCGTTAACGGCTTACAGCAGTGGTCTTGTTTCCCTTGGCTTATTATGTTGCTTTTACAATATCCTGCCAACACAACTTTCTAGTGCACATTTGGTCTTCCTATGTGTTTTTTTATTTTGCATTGTCTGTGTGTTGTGGTTCTGTCTACACCGTTTTCACTCATTTGATCTGGTTTTGGGTTCTTGTAGGTCTTGATTTTTGCTCCTTCCAGGTTGATGGCTCACCACCTTCTTTTGGTAAGGGTGCACTGGCCTACTAATCCCCTGCTTCAGTGTGGTCTTCCTCTCACACTGTGCGCCAGCCTTTCTGCATGTTTATGCTGCTTCTTATTAACCTTTTCATTTTAATCTTCTTAGCTCTTAACCCAATAATTCAGTATGCTCATTAGCCTGGCAACTCTTGTGATCTTCATTAATGCTATAAAACTGGCAACATTACATATCAGCAATGAAGTATAAGTATAGACTCAGATCCATCCAACATTGTCATTTTTTGCAGTTGTTTTGAAGATTGAATTCCACATGAACAGGCATTACAAGTTCCTGTATTTTTATTTAATATTACTGCCAACCAAAATGCAGAACATTTTATAAGTTACCCCACCAGCTCTGTAAATAAGTTGTATCATACGGTGTGCCCTTTAAAGGCTTGATTAGATTTTTGGGCTGAGATTTTTACTGCAATGTACACAATTATACTAAGCAGGTCATTGTGAATATACTCAAACACAAATCAAACTTTTTTCTCACTTTTTTTCCCCCCTGTTAATCTCCAACTTTGGAAGTTTGGTTAGTTTGTATTTATGAATATATGTTATGATTTTATCTTTCAACAGTTGGTCTGGACATTGGGTCCACATCTGGTAGTTCTCCAGCTGCCCAACAATCTCAGGGTGGTCGCAGAACTCCTCGAAATCTCTCTGAAGAACCTCTGGATGGAATCCTCAGTCCTGAGCTTGACAAGATGGTCACTGATGGTTAGTGGAAGATTCTATATTGATCTTTTTTGTTTTTGGAATATATTTTTTCTTAAATTTCCGTTTTCCCCTTAGAGTCAATTCTAAGCAAGTTCTACAAAATCCCAGGTACTTAACAACTTGAGCCAAAATGTGATAACATTTTATTTGAAAAGTTACAAGATGCATTTGTTTCTTACAGAGCTGGAAGGAAAGGATGTTGAGGACCTATTCACTGCTGTTCTCAGCCCCAGCACAAGCCAACCACCTCCACCACAGGTGCCTCATCCCCTGGCTCCAGGCCAACATTCTGCCACTTCTGGATTGAACATGCCACACCAAAACATGGGTAATATGCCATCTTAAATTTTCAATGTCCTTGTGTAATCTCTTGAATATGAATGTTAATCATTCAACAACAAAGTACATCACTGTCATGTCATGCAATAGCTGCTCTGATCTCTGTCAGGAGTGATAAGCCCAGTGTCTGAAAAGACGTTTGACGATTTTAAGCTGCTTGTGGCTGCTAGGTTTTAGCGGCCAGTACATTGCAGTATGACAAGCGCATTTGGACAATACTCAACTTTTTGACCAAAGAGTCATGCAGAAGCCAATCACACAAACTTCCTTAACATCCACATGGACTTGTCATATCTTGCAGCTTAGGTTGTGGACTTGACATATACATGTGAAGAGCCATTCATGTTCAGGGCGCACTGTCTCTGCAGTGATCAGAGCCGCTGCTTAGTGAAAGTGACTATGTCAAAATAAATTTAGCCTCAATGTCAGAAAACTTGAATTACGTTGTGCAATGTTATTTTATTGTAAAATTTTACATCTCCTCTGGTGGAGCAGATAGACGATGTGTTTGTATTGTATAGGACAAAACCTTACATGAGTTCTTTCGATGTGACTAGGTACTTCAATGTTTCCACGTATGCCGGTAGTCAATGGTGTAATGGGACCAAATCAGCATTTTTCTGGAAATGCAACAACAGGACCTTGCGTCCCAGAAAATCTCCCACTGAATCGCATGCCTTTTTCAGACAATCCCAGGTAAGTAGTGATCAAAGAGACTTTTTTAGTTCTATTTTTTCCTATTACTTTTTCTTACTCTAATATTTTGCTTTATCCTGACGACAGAGACAGAAAATTTAATCATATATCCAGAGATGCTGGGCATTGGACATCCCCTCCCCATGGGTTTGGTCAGACACCCCCTGTGTCACTTTCAGAAGGAGAAACTGAAGCCATGTCAAATGCCCAGAAGAGTACACTCAAATGGGAGAAAGATGAGCCACTTGGAGAGCTTGCCACCGTTGCACCTGTCCTTTATACCAATGTGAATTTCCCCAATCTCAAAGAGGAATATCCAGGTGTGTAGCTATTTTTTGTTATTTGTTTCATATTTTGGCATTTATTGGTATGTTTTGTTTGTTTACCAGACTGGGCGACAAGAGTAAAACAGATTGCAAAACTTTGGAGGAAAGCTAGTTCTCAAGACAGGGCTCCGTATGTGGTAAGTTAGTGTTTTAATGAAATTATTGTAGCGCCTACTTTAGAGCGGTAATCGAGCCTAAATAGCTCACTGTAACCGAGACAATTCTGCCTGAACCAGAGGCTGACCGCTATTTCGAAAACCCGTACCTGCCTTGAATCTGGCATGATTGAGTGCGTGTGCGAACCTAGTTCTGATGTCCGCAGCAGAACCGCGCCTGCCTTTGTATCTGTGCCTGCTACTAGACGTCTCGCAAAGCAGATTAAACCCAGTCCTGATGTCTGCGGAACATGGCAAAACTTATCTCGTGGATAAACATAGTGCGCATCTGCAGTTAACAAAGATAACATATCTGCGTGGATGTGATCACTTAGAATCTTCATTTGTCTTTGTAATATACACGTAATGCATTATGTTTGTCATTAGGAATTGTATTTTTACATTGTTTATCTTCAATATTTCTAGCAAAAAGCAAGAGATAACCGAGCTGCCCTGCGCATCAACAAAGTCCAGATGTCCAATGAGACGGTGAAGAGGCATCTTCCACAGCAACAGCCTCCAGAGGTGTTTGATCCCACCATACCACTAGACACAGATCTGCTGTTTAAAGACCCTTTGAAACCAAAAGAGTCAGAGCATGAACAAGAGTGGAAGTTTAGACAGGTAAGAGTGAATGCAGTCAAGTCAGCGTATGCAGCGTCAGGGCTACTTTCATTAAGACATCCATGAAATCTACTAAACAACCGCACTATTCTACACATTTAGACCAACTACCTTGGTTTGTAGGCCCATATTCCAAATGTCTGTTTCTTTACTTGAGAATTATCCTTTTTGACTACTAATTGGTATTACTCTCTATTTCAACAGCAAATGCGTCAGAAAAGTAAGCAGCAAGCCAAAATTGAAGCCACACAGAAACTAGAGCAAGTTAAAAATGAACAGCTCCAACAGCAGCAACTTCAGCAACATCTTGGTTGCCAGTCTGAAGACGGCAACAACAGTGGGAACCAGAGTCCAGCCTCGCAGCCCAGCAATGGAAGCTTGTCCCCAATGCAACCACTCTGCTCTAAAGACGGCTTCGCCAGGCCACAGCTCCCAGAAAATCCCACCTCAGGGCCAGAGGATGTGTTTCTCAGACCACCTCCTCCGCCTCCATCTGGGCCCCTGTCCCAGCCTCAGTCCCCACAGGTCTTCTCTCCTGGGTCCTCGGGCTCTAGGCCTTCGTCTCCTTGGGACCCATATGCAAAGATGGTTGGAACTCCACGACCACCACCAGCACTGGGGTCCAATGCATGTCGCAGACTACCTGTTGAATCTGGTAAATCCCCAAACTCTCTAATGGAGCAGCAAGGGCGGCCCTCTCCTGCTCATGAGTCGTTTGGTTCACCCTCTTCCATTAGTAGTGATCCTTATGCCAAACCCCCTGACACACCAAGGCCATCAAATGAGCAAGATCCTTTTTTAAAGCCTATGGGTCCACCCCGGCCCAGTCAGAGTTCTCAGGGAAGGCCTCCAATGGGATCACCAGGGAGGGATCCTTATTCCAGGCCAATGATTAGAAATGAGGCTTATCAGCGAATGGCGCAGAACAGGATGATCTTATCGGATCCTTACTCCAGACCTTTACTAACACCTATTCCTGGCAGTAATGAGTCAGGTTCTGTTCCTCTATTCAAAACACCCATGGCTCCACCACAGGGCTCTGAGTCCTATGGTCGGCATGACCGGTTTAATCAATTGAATGATCCGTATTCTCAGCCTCCTCACACGCCAAGACCACCAACAGGAAGCGACAGCTTTACAAGTCCCCCACGAATAGGCCAGCAACACTCTCAGTTTGTCCAGCCTGGCCAGATGAATCAGTTTTCTAGGAACCCGTATGCTCAAGCACCTTCAACCCCTAGGCCGGACCACTATACGTATGACCCGTTTGCGCAGCAGTCTGGATCCAGCAGACCAACTACTGAAAGTGGTCATTCTCGTCAATTTTTTGAGCCTTACGCCAGACCTCCTGGTACCCCAAGACCCCATGACAACCACTGTCAGCCAAGCACCTCTAGCCCATCTTCAGACCCCTATTCCCAAGCTCCAGCCACTCCACGTCCCTCTAGTATAAACAATCTCCAGAGAATGTCACCTTCTCATACTGTTGACCCTTACGCCCAGCCACCAGGGACCCCTCGGCCATCTGTTGTAGAGCGGTTTTCTAAATCTCCTGGAAGCCAAAGGGGAAGTATGGAGCCATTTATTACCACCCCTGGCATGACGGGGGTTGGCAGTAATGACATGTTCTCACAGCAAGGAGGCCCTAGACCACAGTACCATGATCCATATGCTCAACCACCAGGTACACCTCGACCTACTTCTGATGGCCGGGGGCAAAGGCCAATGGTAGGGCAAGATGCTTTTTCCCCACCACCTGGAAGACTACAGGAGTCACTTATTCAGCCTGGCTCGCAAACACCAAAACACCCCAGTATTGCTGATGATCAGTCACCTTCACGTCAAGCAAGCCAGACACCAGGCCATGACCCATTTGAACATGCTCACGTGGAAAATAAAGATAATTTGTCCATTACAAATAGTGTGATATCATCGCACGATCCAGATCTGGCATCTAACAACCCATCTGTGCCTGGTACAGCATCAGAGGTCGACGGAGAAAGTGAAGAACGACTCAGACAGGTATTGCATTTGTGATATAAGAAACCTTGTGTAATAGATCAGCAAAACACACTATGTGACCTTAAGTAACAAGCTGGAGTATGGAAAATTTTATGCATGATTATAATCAATGTTTCAAGACAAGAAAATTAACACAGTCAAATAACAATATTGCTCCGTTTTAATCAAGCTCTCCTAGGGCTGTAAAGTGCTCAGTCTTTTTGATAGTTCCCTCATCAAACCCATACCTGGAGTTGTTTTTAGCTCCATCCAGGCTCCAGAATCATCTCTAATTTCCTGGTTCACTATGACAAATACTTACAATATTATGTCATGTACAGATCAGTTTTCTGCTTTTTTAAAACAAACTTATTCCCTCTAGATGCCGACCAATTTTTTAGAACCTACATGCAGATTCTACGCATGTACTGATTTATCAAGTTTGTCTTTTTTCATTTTTACTGCACTTCAATAAAGTGTATGTATTCCAAGTATTTTTGTAGCTCTACACAATATATTATTTATATACTGTGAATGAAAATAATTTTAAAGGAAAATTCTATGCTGCGCACACCTGTCCTTAAATATAAAACATGTTTGAACTGAGATATGACATTATCCATTGATTTATATATGATGTATATATTAACTTTATGGCATTGTGAACATTGTTCACAAAGCAGCTGTCCAGAAACACATAGTGTTTATAGACCGCTGCTTTGGGCTAGCATGATTTGTGAAGTCTTTTTGACAGTTATCAAGCTTTAGGATGTGTCATATGACTATATTGGGAGACTGAGTTGCTGGCTGAGTGGTGCCCGTAACTTCCAAAAGATTTGTGAATATTGGTGAAATATTGGCCAATTATCCATGTCCCTAATTTCCTCCTCATTGGTTTTGGGAATTTCTAAAAAATAATGTTTTTTTACAACTACGTGGCCTTAGTTGCAGCATGCACTGTTTGATGTTCATGTAAAAAAAACAGTAATGTACGTTTCCACTTCTACAACCAGGTGGATGTTTTTCATTACTTTACATTCCAAAATACTGTATAAAATGCCAAAGTAAATGTGTCTATATCATGTTAAAGATCCACAAATATATTTTGCATTGACAAAACTATACAAAAAATATAAAACATGCTTTTATATTTCAGCGACAAAGAATACGTGAACTTCTTATCAAGCAGCAGCAGCAACGGAATGCAAATCGTCAAGAAAGAGGCCCACAAGAGCCCCCTGCAGGCAATATACCACCTAGAACGCCTCGACCCTGGCCTCATGAGGGTCATGGGCAGCAAGGGGAAAGTTTCAACCGACCTCCCCCACCGTATCCAGGTCAAGCATCTGTCCCACCAATGAGGTTCCCAAGACCTTTTCCAACCGATCAGCGTGTTTTATTCAATAATGATGGACATGTACTACGTGGACCCCATCCTGCGGATCCAAATTTTCGACATCAAGAACTGCGGTTTGTGTTAAAATGTTATTAAGCAATTGGTAAATTCCTAACCATTAAACATTGTGTTGATGGGTATAAACTGTATTTATTTTACAGGTTTTCATTTCCATCTGGTGCTATGGGACATCAAGGAGCTCAGGAGTTCGTTCCTCGGGGGCAACACCCAGTGCAGAATATGCCTCCACACATGAGGCGGTCAATGTCTGCAGAAATGGCTAAACAAATTGGAAGTAATCCCATGAGATTACAGCATTTTCAACGTGGAGTGCCAGTACAACAGCATAACATTATGGGGCAGCCTTTTATTGAACTGCGTCATAGAGCAGCAGAAAACAGGTTGCGGATGCCCTTTCCGACGAGTGTAATGCAGTGTGGAAGTGTGGATCCCAGCATGCTCGCACATAGACCTCTTGGATTTTCAGGCATGCCTGATTCTAGATTACCCTTAGTACCTAGGATGGAAATTCCTTTAGCCGGCCAAACGGTCAATATGCAATTTTCAGGTAGCATGGGCAATCTGAATCAGCAAACTCAAATGTGTGGAAACACAATGCTTAAACAACCCTCTCTAATGAGGTCCTTGAGTCAGCCTGCTCCCACTGACACTCGCACCTTAACACAAACTATGATGTCCAATGCACAGCTTTCTGGACACACAGAAACCCTTTCACTACCAACTTGTGATGTAGTCGAAGAGAAGCTAGATGCAGAGGAATCTGCTGTCAAAGACCTTGAAGATGTGGAAGTGAAAGATTTGGTGGATGCTGATCTGGAAAACCTAAATTTGGACCCAGAAGATGGCAAAGATCTGGATCTTGAGACAAATGACTTGCATCTTGATGACTTCCTCGGAGTCTCTGGTAAATTTGACATCATTGCATACACTGACCCTGATCTGGATGATATAAAGAAAGACCTGTTCAGCGAGGAATTGGATCTTAATGATCCAATGGAAGAGAATACAGATGATGGTGACAACGATAAAAATTCGAATTGTTCCAGTGGGGCTGAGACAACATTCTCTGAGTCTGCTCATTCAAAAACAAATACTACCGGTGAGCAGTCTGTGGCTGCAGATAACTTGGAGATTTCTGTGTCACAAGATCAAACACCACAAAAGGAAATTAAAAGGGAGTTTATTGATGGTCAGAGCAATTCTGACACCGCAGAAAAGCAAAACGTGACTTCAAATCAGAAGGCAGGAGTTCCAGATTCCACCACACTCATTAAGCAGCAGCCAGAAGAGCAGTCATTAAATACAATGGTTGAGTCTGTCAATCAAGACAATGTTTTGCAAGGCCAAGTTATGGACATTAAACATGCTACTCAAACTCTGATTCATCAAAGCATAACGGATGCATTGACTAATGACACATCTATGGGAGACTATGCATCAGACCCCCAACTTGAGACTCGCTCCTGTACTGACCAAAGTGGTCTGAACCAGGCTCAACAGGCAACTGGAAGTGCAGCCATGGGCCATCGTCCCCTCTTGCTGGAAGAGCAGCCTCTCCTCTTACAGGACCTTCTCGACCAAGAGAGGCAAGAACAACAGCAACAAAGACAGATGCAAGCCATGATCCGACAACGATCCACTGACTCCTTTTTTCCAAATATTGGTAAATTGTTTATTTGGCAAATGCAGATAATGCATTTTTTGCCATAAGTTAATATTTGTAATTGTTTGGATTTAAAACTTATTTTCCAGATTTTGATGCGATCACTGATCCTATAATGAAGGCAAAAATGGTCGCTCTTAAAGGAATTAATAAAGTCATGGTTCAGAACAACATGGGCATGTCTCCGATGGTCAGGTAAATGTTTGCATGTTTGTGTTCTCAATGTTTCTCATTCTTCAGGCAATAAAAACTGCTTTATACATGAAATCATGACAATCATTTGATATTGCAGATTTCCTGGTCCTTTACCCCCTTGTCCTGAAAGTGCCCCACTTCCTCCTCAAGTAATCGGACAGGTTGGTTTAGTTTGTGAATGGAGCATTTATTAATCTTTCATTCATGATTTTACACTTGCCTGTGTTTGTAGGATGGACATTTGGCTCAAGCCTCAAGACCAAATCCTCCAAACTTTGGAACAGGGTTTGTCAGTAAGTTTCCCAACTTGTGGAGTTGATTTTAAAATCACACAATTTGTTCAACCAGCCTTATTAACACAAACTTCCCATCAGACAATGCTCAAAGGGCTCAATATGAAGAGTGGCTCCAGGAGACACAACAATTACTTCAAATGCAACAAAAGTTTCTTGAAGAGAAGATAGGCGCACACCGAAAATCTAAAAAAGCCCTGTCTGCTAAGCAGAGAACAGCTAAAAAGGCGGGAAGAGACTTTCCAGAGGAAGACGCAGAGCAGCTCAAACATGTCACAGAGCAGCAAGGCGTTGTACAGAAGCAGCTGGAGCAGGTAAATGTCCAACAAACACACCCTTTCGATTGTGTCAATGATTTTCTTCTCTACTCACTTATGTCAAAACTATTTGTATACCATTCCCAAAGCCCAAAGCTTTGTCCCCTCCTAAATTTAACTTTAACCTCATTGTGAAATATTTTGTTCATTAATAGCGTAAAAAAAACAAAACTCTTTTAACGCATGTGCCAAATGACTGGCACCCCGCGCGCGACCGTGGGGCAATTGCTGTGAATGGGAGTCCGCAGCATTCTGGGGAAGCTGCGGCCGCTAATAAACAAATACTGTACATACATGTATGTACACTATGTTGTCATTTATCTTTTCAAACAACCATTTACAGAAAAATATGGCCTCATTTTGCTGATAGTTCTAAATGTGATTAATTACGATTTATCAACTTTTAAGCTGTAAATTAACTCTATTAAACATTTTAATCGTTTGACAGCCCTAGAAATAAAATAAGGTCAATTATATTTTCTTTTTCAGTGACCAATGCAGAAAAGCATTTATGTTGTATGCTTATTTAACTGTGAAGTGCGTGTGAATGTTTCCGTATTTTTATTGAATGTTTCATTTTGTTAAAGATCCGTAAGCAACAGAAGGAACATGCAGAACTAATTGAAGAATACAGAGTAAAACAGCAGCAGAACAATATGCCTCCTTTGATGGCTGGAATGCATCCTGTTCCTGGGCCTCGCGGTATAGTCCCTGGTGGTCCTCCAATCGGTCAGCCAGTGATGAACCCCATGATGCAAATGCCAACCCATCCTGGACAGCCGAATTTACCTTCACGCATGCCCAAACCACCGCTGGGCTGGAGCCCAGGAGCACCTATACCAATGGGGGCGCCAGGAATGACTCCTTTAATGCCTCCACAAGTCCCGGTAGGGACCTCTGCACCACCTCATCAGATGCCAATGGGGCCAGTGCCTCAGCATGCACAGATCCCAATGGATCCCCAAGCTGCACCTGGATCTGCTGCTCTGAAGTCCATGCAGCCTAGTAGCGAAGTAAAGTTTGATGACAATAACCCATTCAGTGAAGGGTTTCAGGAGCGAGAAAGGAGGGAGAGGTTAAGGGAGCAGCAAGAGCGTCAACGGGTACAGCTCATGCAAGAGGTGGAACGCCAGAGAGCACTCAAACAGCGGATGGAAATGGAACAGCAAAGAATGCTTGGACCAGATGGGAACATGGCAAATTTGTCTGAGTTGTCCTTCTGCTCTTCAGAGCTGCCTCAGGAGTTTATGTCTCCACAGAGGCCACCTTTACAACATCAACAGCCAATGTTCTCCCCACAGCAAGGAGCTGGAATTGGGTCTCCACCAGGAGTGTTCATGCAAGCTGACAGACGAGGCCAGATGGGTAATGGAATGATGCCCCCAGATATGGGTTCTGCAACAGGACCAGATACTCGGTCGCTACAAGGTCACAACTTTCCATCAGGACAGATGAGACCAAGGTTTGGTGGACCTGGAATGATTCTTCCATTGCAGCGAGATGGTCAGCAATTAGTCGGCGATTCAACTCCCCTGCCATCCAACTTTCCAGGCTCAGGGCAGTCCCTAATTCAACTTTACTCCAACATCATTCCTGATGAGAAAGGGAAAAAGAAAAGAAGCCGCAAAAAGAAGAAGGATGAAGATTCTGAATCGGTCAAAACTCCATCTACCCCACACTCGGATCTTACTGCCCCACTTACACCATGTGTTTCGGACACCTCTTCTACCCCAACTAGAAACTCCCACATCTTTGGAGATCAAGATTTATCACGGTCCCCTTTACTAGGATCCTCTACTCCCAATCACTCCGAGCTGGAAAGGCAGCTGTCCGGGGGTCAGCCTGGTCCCCAGTTAGAACAAGCAAGGATGCAGGCTCAGGAACATGAACGGATCCTTCGCAACATTAAACTGGAGCAGCCTGATGCCAGTGAATGCCATGGTCCACGAGAGGAGTCTGTTGACTTTGGGGTACTGAGTGCTGTCAAGGAAGAGGGAAGTAAAGAGACATCCCCATTTCACCCTGCTAAAAGTCCAAATAAGAGTGAGGCTAGTAACGAACTACTAAAACACCTACTGAAGAATAAGAGCACACCACCTCCAGGACTGTCCCATCATCAGTCTGAAGAAAGTTTGCGCTCTGAGGAGGAAGAGATGGACTGCAAAACGCTTCTTCGGCAAAGCTCTATAGACAGTAATGGGGTGAGTGTGATGATCACCAACTGTAATAAGTACAGATGGGAATGACATTAAGATCCATTCAAGCTTAATTTTGTTTGATTTTTGTTTGACATGTGTTTTGATTTTACAATTGACATGATTACAGGGATATTCAGACGGCATCCCAGACTTCCATGGGTCTTTAAATTCTGAACAAGATAAAAAGAAAGGACGAAACAAGAGAGCTCCTAGAAGTGGAGACAAGCCTGCCTATCGCTACAAAAAAAGGAAGAAAGAGTCCGATGAAAGACAGTTGATAAACTCGGGTCCTGATTCTGTAATGACCCACATCAAACAGGTTTGTAAAGACTATTAATTGCTACTAAAAAAGACTTTATAATTCTACTAAAGCATGAATTGTATTTTACTTACAAATGTGCATCGGTTTTCCTAAAACACAAATTAAAAATGTACATTATCTTTTGGTGATGCAGCAGTTGTCTCTTTTGCCACTCATGGAGCCGCTTATTGGAATCAACTTTGCCCACTTTGCTCCGTACGGCAGTGGTCAGCTAAATGGAGAATCCCTTTTGTCTGGAACGTTTGGCAGTGCTTCACTGGATGGTGTATCAGACTATTACTCCCAACTGACCTACAAGGTATAACAGTCGTCCTTTCAATCACTTATATGGATTATATTTAGTTGAGCGAGTAGTTGATTCACAGAAAAGCTTTACAAATGGTATAATTTTACAGCAGAGTAACCTGAGCAATCCACCAACACCGCCTGCATCTCTTCCTCCAACTCCACCACCTGTGAACCGACAAAAAATTATCAATGGATTTGCAACAACAGAAGAGCTGGCAAGCAAAGCTGCTGCTATTGGTATAATAACGGCAAAACAATTGTGTTCTTTAATTGGTAAACCACTATCTAACTGTGTAAAACCTTTGTTTATGCAGTGTCAAAAGGTCTAGTCCCAAAGGCATTGCATGCTCCTTTTAGGCCTGAAGAAGATCTCTTGGCCCGGGCTATGGCACAGGGTCCCAAAACTGTGGATGTGCCTGCTTCTCTCCCTACTCCTCCCCACAATAACCAGGAGGAGATCAGGTAGGAATACAAGAGATGGACTGTATCTTAATTCTAGGAGTATCTTGTGCCGCCTATTGTCAAAATGTTATTTGCCAGACATTGTACGTGTGTGTGTGTGTTCTCAATGGCATATTTTGACTGCCTCACTACCATCAGTTTACCCAGGTTCTCCTATTACCTTATTAAGTAGATCTTGGTCGGATAGAACCTGCAGTGTAGATGCTGCTGATTTACTTCTGTGTTTGGAGCTGTTGTTTTGTAAGCCATTTCAAGGACAATTCTTCTCCAGATCAATTATCCATTCAGCCTGTCAATTCCATTTACTTATGAGAATTTTTACACTATTATTTGAACAAAAGTATATTAAACATTCTTTTATTGTTCCTTTTGTTTTTTTCTTTTTCATTAGAGTACATGATTCTTGCAAGGATCGAGACACTCCTGACAGTTTTGTACCCTCCTCTTCACCTGAAAGTGTGGTTGGTATAGAGATCAGTCGCTATCCAGACTTATCACGGGTAAAAGAGGAACCTCTGTCGCCCTGTGTGTCTCCAGTTCTACCCATGCTTCCTTCTGCTGAAGGCAAAGGTATACAAGTTATTAAAACATTCATACTTTTTATGCATCATGATGACAAATTACTTCTTCTCACAGGAACAGAGGTCAAACTACAAGGCATAAAGACTGAATCCATGTTCTTTGGTGGCCCATCTGAAGCTCTGAAAAGCTCTAAACAAGGTCTAGTTTCTGTGGCTATCACATTGAGACCAGCTGCAGCCGAGGTAAAAACATTCCACTACAGATGATTACATCTACTTCTTTGAAATGTTTATTAATGAGATCTCTTGGTTTTGTTGGTTTTAGAACATCACTGGCGTGGTAGCAGCTATTTCAGACCTACTTTGTGTGAAGATCCCTAGCAGTTATGAGGTCAGCAGTACTCCGGAAAGAGGGCCTCAGCAGATGTGTGGTGGAACCAGGATGGGCCCTCATGGTAATGACCCACGTGCTCAAATGTTCTTCCATGGACCATCCAACAATGGGTGGCCCATGATGAGGCCACATGGCATGATGCAACAGCAAGTTCAACGTTTCCGCTTTCCAGTCAACAGCCCTGGTACGTGATATTAAAGCTGTATATTGACAATTAATGTGATTCTTCAATCCTAAGATAAATTCAAAATCTATACTGGTGGTAACTTTTGACAACTTGTTCCAGGCTGTGCCATGATGAGGCCTGACCAAAGGATTCCTGGGAGTCCTGTTTCGAAGCCCCAGTGGTGTTGCCACTGTAAGGTAGTCGTTCTAGGAAATGGGGTCCAGAAATCTTTGAGAGAGCTCCCTGCACATTTGCAGGTATAATTTATTCTGTGCTGTTATTCTAGAAAATTGCTTGAAAAAGATTCTCTCATCTTTACTTTTTCTTTGAAGCAACAACACTGTCGGTTGAAATCTGAGAAACATCTGGTTTTCTGCAGCAACGGCTGCTTCCTTTTGTATTGCTCAGCAACACCTATGCAGTGTCGCCAAGCATCTGAAGTCAAGGTTAATTTCACTTTTTGTCTTGTCACTTCAAATATTGTTTTTAACATAATCTAATAGAAGCCTTTATTCTTTCTTTTTTAGGAGTCTGTCAGCCTTCTTCCATTTTCTGGGCAATCTGAAACATTCTCCAAAGCTCAGCATCAGTACAGCAACAATATGTCCTCACTAGATGTTCATTGTTTGGCTCAGCTTCAGCCAAAGCAGTCTCCGCCTTCCACCCCCCCTCTGCCCTTCCCATCAGTTGGTGAGGTTCCCAAAAATGAAAACAAGTCTGATGCTATCAAAGTGACTGTGAAACTGAAGGCCAGGCCAAGGTCATATGATGGCTGGCATCAAGGGAAGAGATTAAAAGGCCTGCGCTGGAGGAAATGGACCGTTCAGGTTGTTGTCCCAAGGGGAAGTTCACATCTCCCTGAGGAGGATGAGGATAAAATCGATGAGCTCCTGAAAAGACTGGGGGCTTCTTTGCGCCCTCCTTCAGCGTTTCGAGACCAGAGAAGGTGCTGTTTCTGCCACCAGTTTGGAGATGGGATCACTGATGGCCCTGCAAGGCTTCTTAATCTTGACTTGGATGTGTGGGTGCATCTCAATTGCGCCTTGTGGTCCACTGAGGTTTATGAGACGCAAGCAGGTGCATTGATAAATGTGGAATTGGCTCTCCGTCGTGGGCAAACGGTGCGCTGTGCCTTCTGCCAGCAGATGGGGGCGACCAGCGGCTGCAATCGACTCCGCTGTACAAACATCTACCACTTTACCTGTGCCCTTCATGCCCACTGCACTTTCTTTAAAGACAAAACCATGTTGTGTCACGCCCACAGGCCCAGGGGTGCTGCTGGACTGGCCATGGAACATGAGCTGCGCTGTTTCGCCGTTTTCCGTCGCGTTTATGTTCAAAGAGATGAAATGCGTCAGATAGCCTCTGCGGTACAGCATCCAGAATTGGGCTACACGTTGCGAGTGGGTAGTCTCGTGCTGCATACAATAGGTCAGCTCACCCCTCTACAAATGACAGCCTTCCACTCCGCAACAGCGATATTTCCAGTCGGTTACGAGGCTTGCCGCATCTATTGGAGTATGCGTCATGGCAATCGCCGCTGTCGCTATGTCTGCTCTGTTGACGACGTGGATGGTCTGCCTGAGTTTAGCATCAGAGTCATTGAACAAGGTTACCAAGACTTCGTCCTCACAGACACTACACCTAAAGGTAATTTGTGTGTTAATCGTCTAACAAACCCTGCTGTCTATAGTATTCAAATGCATCAAATGGTTTATTGTTGCCTTTCATTTTCTTAGGAGTGTGGGATAAGGTTCTGGGCCCTGTTGCTGACAAAAGATCTGAAGTTGGGACTCTGAAACTATTCCCTGTTTACCTCAAAGGGGAGGACCTGTTTGGCCTCACAGTCCCAGCAGTCGCTAAAATAACTGAATCGGTTTGTTGAGTTTCTAGATTTTGTAATGGTTTTAAGGCTATGACTTTTAATTGTGCCTCATATTTTCTTTAGCTGCCTGGAGTTGAGGCATGTGACAACTATGCTATCCGTTATGGAAGGAACCCTCTCATAGAGCTGCCTCTTGTGATCAACCCAGAAGGCACCGCCCGCGCTCTTTCTCGAGTCAGCAGTGATCGTCCGTCTGTGGTGATCAGGTACTGTGTCTACGAAGATGCAGCCTGCACTTGGTTCAATTGCTAATGCCTTTTCAATCTCTAGACCTCAACCACAGGTCACGAGTAACAGCACAAGATCTAACCAGAATATAGCCCAGGGAGAAGGGGGCACAATCCACAACAAACCTCCAGTGGTGCACCCCAGGTCATCGCAGTATCGCTGGATGAAGAGTGAATGGAAAGCCAATGTTTACCTGGCTCGCTCTCGCATCCAGGTTAGTCGATGCACCCTCACCCTACTAGCATCAGTGTTAACGATTCACCAACAGTTTCATCCCCTCTGTCATAAGGACCCTTAAATCAAGCTGTTAAAAAGCTTTACCAATTGCAATTTTCACCTATTCTTTGTGTGGCTTTTAATAGTTTCTGATTCTGAAATAGAAAATCCTTTTTTTGTGTACGCTTAGGGCCTGGGACTGTTTGCTGCACGAGACATAGAAAAACAAACAATGGTGATTGAGTACACCGGGACTGTTTTAAGGAATGAGGTTGCCAACAGAAAAGAAAAGACCTATCGTTCTAAGGTAATTTGTTTAGAACACTGTAATCAAGATGTTGCATTTTCACTAACTCTCTAACTGTATGTCTATATTTGGGGTTTTTCAGAACCGAACGGTTTTCATGTTTCGCATTGACAGTGATCATGTTGTTGATGCCACTCTAACTGGAGGACTTGCAAGGTATTGAGAAAGATATACACTGTTTATACCAGGGTTGACAGCTCAATGAGGACTATGAAAATAACTTTTTATTACATTGGTTCTTACATTGTTTTCCTCTCTGAATTCATTATTCTAAGTTGTAAAAAAAAAAGAATCTGAATTACTAATCAGTATTGGCAATCAGCCAATTTTTTCTAAATATTTTTTACTGAAGTTTGTTTATGAACGCCTACACAACCCGTTAACCTGTCTGTCTACAAGAGTAAAGTAAACTGAAATAGAAAAATCATGTATCCAGCAAACTGCCTAACCTCTGTACAGACAAGCAAATCCAGATCGCATGAAGTTGTGTCTGTAGAGTGCAGTAAAACCAACATCCTTTTCTAATTGCTGCTATAAAGCATGGTCCTCGCAGCTCCCACAGGTTGAACTGTCCCAGTTATATCATCACTTTAGCAAAAACAATTTAGCGGCTCGGCACTGTTCACTTTGGAAGTGTGAAAACATTGCTAACTAATTCGAAAAGGCCCAATGTTCATGTGAAAACGCCTTTAAGGTCCCTGCCCTCTACTGTTCTCGTTTGGTCTAGTGCAAAGGCTCCAACATATGATTTGATAATATTTGATTCTCTCCCAGATACATCAACCACTCATGCGCACCCAACTGTGTTGCTGAGGTTGTAACGTTTGAAAGGGGATTCAAAATTATTATTAGCAGTATTTGCAGGATCGGAAAAGGCGAGGAGGTGAGTAGACTATTTTATTTTATTTTTTTCCAGGACACTAAATTTGAATTAAAGGAAAAAAAAATAATTGTTCATTGTTCTTTTTAGCTTTGCTTTGACTACCAGCTGGACTCTGCCGAGGGTCAGCACACTATTGCCTGCCACTGTGGAGCTCCTGAATGCAGGAAATGGATCAACTAAACGGTGACAAAAATCATTCCTACTCCACTAGTGTGCGGATACAGCATCAATCATACATCTGCTTCACACTAGTTTACTAAACGAGAGGCGGTGTGATTCCACGGAGGGTGATGCCATGAGGACATCTGGGTGGAGTAAGGGAATCGCACACAGTAGCAGGTCGTGACTTGTGCCATATGTGAGAGCGTCTATGTTTGTCTGTCTGATGTTTAAGTCCACGGGGTGAAGAATCCACCAGCGAATGAGAAAGCACTGTGCAGGGTGCAGCCTTATTGTTATTCTAAGGGCAGGCCCTTTGATTCATACTGTTAATGTAAACCGTATGACTAAATGTAGACATCACTGAATGAGGAATGTACAGCAATGAAAACCGCGAAGGGAATTTTAAACTTGCACTAAAGAAAAAAACACACAAAAACTTTGATAATACTTGATTCCATGAGTCAGTTTTTACATGGTTCTGTCACTTGTTTTGTGTGGAATTTGAAAGGTTTTGTATTTATTAATGAGTGAATGGATTTTATTCTCAAAATAATGAGATTGAGTTACAGAAGGCTAGATTGATATTGTTTTTGAAAATAGAAGACATGCTGTTACTTTTGTATAAATGTATATAAAAAAGACTATAGGAATAACTGACCAAATACTACCTTAACCCTCTTGATGTTTGGGTGTTTTCAAATTGTTTTTGTCATTGAAATTTATTTAAGATGGACATTATTTCCGTTTGAGAGTATATATTATGACTATTTTGTACAGAATTTGTAAAATAACCACAACTCACAAAGTATTTTTGTTGTATTAAAAGTAAAGTATTGTAGCGTAGTGTTTTGTGACTTACACACACACCTTGACCACTCAAAAAGAAATATTTTTGTTGACTATTGTAACAAGTTACTGAAATCAAAAAGGAGAAAAACTATTTGCTGTTTTATCAGGTTTATTTTAAACTGTGAATTAGGTTTTAAAACCCTTTTTAACTTTTTAAACTCGAGTCGAATCACAAACTTGTTCATGTTGACGTTGCTTTTAAATCGAGGTGCAGAAGTCTCACTGTAATATATATAAGGTGAAGCTGTGTGTGGCAGAGCATAGATTGTTCTGCCTTTTCAACAGAAATTGCAATTCTCCGACATCGTAAATATTTCTTTCACTAACACGTCACAAGTCACATGCTTAGAAGAGTTTTTGTGTGCACAATATTGACTGTAAACTTTTGGAGCAGTCGTAGAACCTGTAATGTATATGGCATGTATTTTTTTAACTTTCTGAAAACTCAATTGTATATATTTTCTCAATGAATGGTTGTAACAAAATTGTTTCTTGAATATTTTTCTTCTCCTGTATAGTCTATCATCCTGCCAGTGTTTGTGCAACATTTTCTCGGTTGTGAAAAGTAGTTAATTTCACCTCTCATTTCTTTTTCAAAATGCCTTTTGGAGTGTACATACTATGAGATTTGAAGTTTGTGAAATTTAGAAACATTTACAAAAATAAACTATTTTACATGTTATGAACTGTGTGCGGTAATTCATTAAATGTTTCATTTTTGTCGTTAAACTGAATTATTATAGTGAACACCTTTCCTCATATAACTTATAACTGTAGAATGTTCCAGGCAACATTTTCAAATGGATGTTGGTCACCTCAGAACTGCTTGTATGGTTTCGTAACATTCATGTTTTACAGCAAGAAGGGAATCAGTTCGATCCTGTTTCCCCGTCCACCCAATAACGGGCACTATACGTACAATCTTCCAGCTCCTGTAGTCTTGACCAAGCAGCTAGAGATACCCTAGTACCATAGAGGGCGGAGAGAACACTTTCCCCACGAGTCCACGACAACAATGTATACCTTAAAAGGGCGGATCCACGTGGGCGCATCCTCCATCAGAAACTTGTATCTACAAAAACAAAATTACGGACATGTGTGTAAAGATTTGTGATTGGCAGCAATATTTGGAAAGCGCAGTGTTCTCCAAGAGTCACTACTGCCACAAGAGGCCGAACAGGGAAGAAGATGCTGCTGCATCTGAAGAGGAAGTGTACAATTAAGAAGCTGTTTCTTAACTCTTTGATGCTGGTGCGTGGTTCTTTGTCTTTTCCACGTTGGCGGAGCACACAGGGTGTATTCGCGGTGATGTCAGAAAATGTAAATATTGTGCTTCACTTCAATCTGTTTACGTTTTTGTTATTGACATTTTCCGCGTGCCATGCCCAGGGCCACGCCCCTCGCGCCCTGCCCACTTCCTGGTGCCTCGCGCCTGTAGTAAAGAGCAGTGATCCGCACACTGTCTGTGGCAGAGATACTTGTGGCCAGGTTAAAAGACAAGGGCACTGTGCTTTGGTGACGGGGAGTACTTAGATTACACTATTGTAGTTAAACAGATGGTTTATGTAAAAAAGACAACATGGGGAGCACGGTGATGGAGCCTAGCAAAGACTGCTCAAAGAAAATGGCAAAAAAGAAAAGAAGTTTGCGGATAAACATGCCAGTGAGTCGGTGAAGTATCAATTTGATTTTTCCTATCTGCTCCTCTGAACTTTTTTTTATGTATACAGCTTTACATGCAGGGCCAGAGTTCCTAATGGAACATGAGGTTCACTAGTGGAAGCTAAAATAGTGAAGTTACTTTGGGCCAAACATTTGGTTTGACGAGCGCCCCTCTAATTTAATTATATGGGCTTAATGTTCCTTTTCTTGATGTTAAAATAAATGACATGTATATTTGCCTCATTACATTCAAGGCCATGCATGCAACTTGCCTGCACCTTCACCAGGACTCGAGTGGGATATTTTTCTGTCATTCATGGTGTCAGGTTCAGGGCTAAAATCTCTGTAATCTTTAATTTCTATTTATACCTATATATATCACAATATATTATATCATGTAGGGTTTAAAATAGTCACATGATCATGTTTCAATGATAAACGGCATGGAAATTTCACAATCTGTTGAGCAATTTTAAACTTGAGACATTGTTTCAGATTTTTTTTATTCTGATTTCTGGAAAATGCAAGTGCTACTGACCACCCAGATATAGTTGCTGTTTATGCTCAAGAGCCGCTCAGGTTGGATTTAAAGAGGCTTTAAGCCAAACTGTTTACACCATAACATTTTTTTGAGAATACATGAAGTTGAAGGTCTCTTTCCTCAGATTTCTCCCCTCAACTATGTCTGCAGAGAAGGATCAAGACTGATTTTGAAAATATACAAGATGCTTAAAACAGATTGCGTTTGGGGATTTGGGGAAAGTAGTTAAATGCACCTCAATTGAATGCTATTGGCCCAAAAATATTCCCAGAGCTTTTTGGGACATGGATTCTTAATGATCTGCAACGGCCATAACATTTTTGGTAATCTGTACTATTCAGGAAGTCACTATTCTCACTTTTTTCCCCCAAGCATAATCCTGCATGCTTATCAGTACAAAAACAACTAATCAAAAATTAGATATGCCTTTTTATCTGTGATTTGACCATGTCATCAGAAGGCCACATCTGCCTGCAACTCAATTTTTGTCCTTATTTGACATCTGGCCTCAAATTCCCCCAAAAAACTACATCCAAGTTAAGATAATTGCGTGTGTAATAACATGCCAGTGGCCTGTGTGGCATTGTGCTCCCAGCGAAGGATCCAGAGCCTTTGGAATGAGGAAGGCCTGTGTTGTTACTATATTGTTACAAGGCCATCTGCACTGGTGGAACATGTTTATCTGCTTTCTGACTGCACATTAATCACTTCACTTTCACCCATTTTACATGATTTCCTCTAGTGAAAAGTAACTGAGAAATGTGGTACAGATAAACCGAGTGTGTAACGACTCTTCAGTGATCACAGTTGAGTTGATTCTGGTTCAAATTCCTCCGGTGCACATACTGTTGTCTAGCTAAGTCATTGTTTGTACATAGAACATTAATCTCATCATCAGAACTGTACTTTAGTTCTAATGTAGTCCAGGGTAATCTTACAGAAGACATGGCTGTAGTTTGACAATAACAATAAGCCTATTCATTATTGCTCTTGTTTTTTATTTGCAGGACGTTGGTGCATTTGGCTTCCCACAAACTGAAATGAGTAGCTCTCCTAAAAGTTCAACTCAGGTAACATTAAAGTGCAAATGTACATAGTTTTTATTAGGAGGAGGTTGCTGGAATTCATTTAGTAGTGTCAGAAGTATTGTGTGTTTCCCAAGCTACAAACCATGATTTAATAGGATTTTTTCCTCATATACCATGATTGCTTCAGCCCTTTCTTAAGTACATCGTCATTACTTTGAAAAGGATCTAACTAACATCACAACAGCAGGATCATGTGAAGACTATTGGCTTATTTTAGTTTATTCTTAACCTTTTAAAAAATGAGAGGATGACAACCAGTACAATTCATGGCAACACTAGCGAAGAAATCCTCCAAAATGACAGTAAAAAGTATTTGTTATGGCTAGGCTGTGTTGTGATGCCTGCCTGGTCAAACCTCTCATTTGCTCTTGCACAATGGCAGCGGGGTGTTGGCAAACAGGGTGTGGGATTTCTCAGTGGATTGGCTTAAACCCATGCACAAAGAAAGAGCCATTTGTCAAATATGTGACGCAATGACAAATTTGAAAACGTATGGAAGCAATAAAGGCAAAAGTAAGGACAAGATCACTGTCAAAGTTTCTTTGCCCAGGATCAATGTATTATTGGATTAGGATTTAGGGAGTAGGGTTAAGGTTAGGGCTTGGGTTCACTATGGTTAGGGTTAGAACTAGGGTTAGGGTCCAGGATCAACTCATAACAGTGATCCTGGACCCTAACCTGTCAATTACTTGGTTATATCAGATTGTGTATTTTAGTAGCGAATGTGCTCTCCAAATATTACCAAGGGGCAAAATAAATGTTTAAAATAATCTTCTATTAGTCACGATACCACATATTCTATTACATACTGCTAGAAGTTATGTATTGGCACTAATATCCATGCTTTGTGCAGTCTCAAATTCCATTGCATGAGTGAGTCTGCTGGATTGACACATAAAGGGTTAAATGTTTTGTGGTGGGCGGTTGCTCCGTCTGTCTCCCACTACAGTAGATTGGCTGGCGTCTCTGGTGTTTTGTTTTGGTAGATGTAGGGCAAATAGACAGGCAGTCTAAGCTTGTTTATAAACTATTGGCCTTGCAACATGGCTTAGAAATCAGGTATTTCAATGTTATCTGGCCTAGACCTTCTCTGCACTTTGCTCTGCTGCTCTAACCACCTCTATAAAAGCTAAGTCAACACTTTAATGGGGCAAAAAGGAGAACTAACATTGATTACATAACGAATTCTATGCAATGAGGTTTGTTGTTATACTCTGAATATTTCACGTCTGCTTCATCGCCTCTGACCTTCTCACAAAGCCTGCAGAAAAACACTGTTTACTTTATAGTATCCCTGTTATAGCAGCGTCCTGAATATGAAGTTTAAATACATAACGAAATCCCTATACTCATATCCCTGTATAAATGCAGACTGTTTATTTCTGTTTTGTCTATACAGTTCTATACAGAAATCACACAATGTCACACTCAAAACCGTCCCCCAAGGTACAAACATCTTAACCTATGCACATGTAACAGAGAGTGTGCTGAATATTTATTGGTAACTTCCGTACATACTGCAGCAAGCTAAACAAGTGAAGAAAATCAACACATTTTCAAAATGTTTCTCCTTTTTTAGATGAGAACACAACCCTGTGAAGTGCAGTCACCGCTTCAGTGAACAATGGGAATGAAAAGCAGAAAAATACCGAATTCCAACTGTAGGTTCAGTTCAACACCAATAGAGACAGTCACTGGAATTTATCATTCTGGAAAATATGAATACAGCTGCGTTTATAACTGTTTTTTATCCAGTGAGAAACGACAGAACATATGAATAAATGTTCAAACTCTTTCTTTCAGTCACTTCTTTGAGTCACTATTTGGTGATTTGGGCCCAGAGGGTGTTCTCTCTTTTTCTCTTTTCTGTCTGGAAAAGTTGATCTAAAGCAGTGTTCCCAAACCTTTCTGAGCCGTGGCACACCTTTGTCATTGCAAAATATACCATGGCACACCACCAGCTGAAACTGATACAACATTGAAACTTTAAAGTCTTTATTAACAAATCAAAGTCATTCTTATCCATATGTGTTATATAGCAAATAAGCACAAAAAATCTTTGTAATCATCTCACATTATTTTGAATGTGAATTTTCGCTTAATCAATGTATAATTACATTGCTTTTGTTTTGTTTTTCTCATTTAAAATGTCCAAATAAAACATTCATTCATTCATTCATCTCCCATTATTTTCTTTTCACATGAATTTGACGAAGCAGGTGATATTGGATAATTTCCAAGGCACATCAATAAACATTTCAAGGCCATGGCACATTGGTTGAAAACATTCATCTAAAGTGAGAATTTAGATCAATTTAGATAAGTGATGTGAAAGAGGCAAAAAAAAAACTAGTGACTGAACTAAGCCGTTTTTTGAGCTAGGTACATGTGGGTCAAGCTGAGGTAAAATANATTTGCGTTCTAAACAATTAGTGAATTAATCAAAAGAATAATCAATTAATTGATCAACTAGATACTTGTTTTTTCAGGATACTACAGTATAATCTGGACTCTGATCTTACATGAACAAACAAAAGTAGGAGATATGAACCGTACAATTATAACCAGGACATCCAAGCATATGTTTTTTGTCTTTCCAGGGGGATCGATCAGCGAGCCCAATAAAACTAGCATCAAGTAGTCCCAGTAAAGCCTCCTCTCTTCTCCCGAGTCCCCAGTCGGCTCCCATACAGCCAAAGATGGGCCCATCCACACCTAGGAGCATTTTCCCCTTCCCATCCAACCACAGCGCGTCGCCCAAATCCCCCCGCCGCCTCAGCATCAGTGGTATCTTCCGTTCGTCCACCGGCGCAGCTCCTTCAGCCAGCATCAAGATCTTCAGGAATAGGAGGGGTAAGTGCGAGGGTGAACAACAAGTGGCCTTTTCAAATGTCAGCGGAAAAGATGGAGCGGCATCAAAATGTCATGCAGCGCTAGTTTGATGGCTTTATTACCATACATGTAATAATTAACCATTCATTGTGGGTTAAATCTGACCAAATATAGACAACAATGGGGGTTCAGCAGGTTCATATCGGACAATTTGAGTTTCCTGTTTGTGCACTCAAGCATAAAAAAGGAGATTCATATGAGCCCTAATCAATCAAGTGGAGGTATGTTCGGTGATTTTGGAGGAGGGTTAACTATTTTTGTTTCATAATTATGTTTTATGCCCCAGAAGACAGACTCTTGTTTAAGTTGTGAACAAATCAGACGACTTGCGGTTTCTATCTTTTTAGAAACAGCATATGAGTCCATATGTCCATATGAGTCACTATAGGAGTCACTATTTGATGCTTAAGGCTGAGCTGATTGGCAGAATGATTTTGGTCCTGCCCTGCCACTTTTCTGTCTGCAAAAAGCTGATCTATAGATGTAACAGAGGCCAAAATGTAAAAACTAGTGATTGTGATTTTTTGTGAACTGAAAGTTAGCTGAAGTTAGCCACCATAACTTTAAGAAATTGCTTTGATAATTCTAGTTATAAAGACTGGGATTGAGTCAAATGACTGAGAACCTTTTAATCAAATAGGATTAATAGGATTGCCTCTGTATAGTGTTGCAGGAGACCTTTTGCGGCAGGGATTTTGGGTACATTTTGTAGTTTTTTGGGGGGAATTTTGGACCTCTGAACTTGAGTACATTTCTCAAAAGTTTCTGTCTGAACTAGATAAGAAATGTTTACTTCAAGCAGGACCCTTCCTCAGCAAGCTCTAGCTCTTCCTTCACTCTGTTGTTGTAAGTTATTACACAACAGTCTTCTTGTCCAACATGGAGCAGCCCGTCTGAAGCTGCATTAAAGATGACTCATCTGCTTTTGGCCCGAACGAGTTTCCTCTTGCTGTTGCTTCCTCTAGAATGACATTTTGGCAGCGTGTAGTGGAAGAGTTTACTATTGGTGGTCATCAATATAAAAAAACAGCACAAAAATAGTCTTGTGTGACCATGTTTTCTTTGAATCCATCCAATGACTAAGGGTCTAAACAGAAAAATAGCCCCTGGTGTGGGCTGGGTTCTTGCATGTGTGGCGCTTCCATCACTAGGAGGTGCTACAGTCTCAATAGTTTTAACTCGATTCACAAAATCAGCATTTGCATGTTCTGTGTCTATTCTCAGTTTGCATTCACCGCTATATTCATATTTCAATCCAAACTGACTTCTCCTCATAAGCCAAAATGAGTCAGTTTTGGCTTACTCATCGTAAGCCAAAACTATTAAAATCCCTCCTTACGCTCCTGGTTCCCATGGATTCCCCATATGGCCTGGACATAGTCAGTCAGTGCTGCTTTCCAAGCCTTATCTGGAAGTGACCAGGCTCCTGTTCTCTCGTGTTGCTACTCTGAGCCGCTCTGTGTTGACTGTAAATACAAGGAACCCGGCAGTTTTGATTTCCAGATTCATAGAGTACATCCCTAAAAGGAATTGAGTTTTTTTTTTATCTAGCAAGAAGAAATGATGAATCAGGTTTAGAGTTAGGGGTCGCTCTGTTTGAACTTTCTGGGCTTTTTCCATAATTTGTTGCTTTGACCAGTGGAATTGTCTTTGAAACATTACAGGGAAAAAACAGCTTTGCCACAGAAATGAGCAGAGGGGAAGTCGTCCGTGCCAAAAGATAGACGGCTCACCACTAGGGAATCACCACTCAAGGGAATAATCGTAAAACAAACTATTAAAATGTGATATTTATGAGAGAAGCTACATACATACATTGGACACAGGTAGAGTATGATGCCTACCTAAAACCTACCCTGTACAAATTTGTGTACACTCTAAATAGAAATATTCTTATCTCCCTTCGATGGAAATGATTCTAGCCATTTATGACTAGAAGACTGAACAGTGTTCGTCACAATCATGACTTAGTTCCCAATGTGTATATACAATTTTAGTTGAATATTAGGTTGAGGACCACATTTTGTAAGTAAAACCTGTCTTTTATTGGGAAAAGCCAGAGTTCAATTGCGAGTAGGGCTGTAATGAAAGATTATGTTGATCATTCAATAGAAAGGGCTCACAAGAAGCACACAAAATATGCATACAAGATATTTTGTGTCTTACAGATATCACTGTATTGTGTAGTTTTGATCTTATGCATGAGCCCATATTAATCTACAACCATTTTAGGTACTTTTTATGAATAGACTGAGCATCAAGGATATCCTAGTCTACTACAGCCCTATTTATTAGTTTGACCCACTGAACTGCTGCATTACGTAACATCCATCCATTCATGACGTCGGCTAAAGCTGGAGCTTCGGAGGCTCATATGTTAATGGTCCATGATGCAAGTGGAAGCCTTTCTGACCAGCTGACTGTTCACGGGACCATCTGGGTGCGTGATCTCCCTCTCCAATGACAGCCCTCTTAAAAAGCGGAAGGACCTGTATCCACGGCAGGGCGACTTGTCCAGGAGCGCTCCCGGCCGTGTTTCGCCGCCTTGAGACGAAATGGGACAGATGTGGCTGTGCTGATTCTGCTGTGATCAAAAAAGAGGAAGGAACAGCAAACGTGGGGGAGGGCAGGGCTGAAATAAGACTTCAACCAACCAGGCGCCGTTGCTCCAGGACTGGCCTCCCATTACAGGCTGCTGACGGGCTCGCTATATTAAACACCACCCCAGCTGCACCTGACAATTTACAGTGTAGCAGCAGTTCCGACTTCTAATTTGCATCCGTTCTGTCATCCGGAAGAAACTTTTTACGATTGATGCTGCTCTGCTTACAATAGAAGTTGCTATCTTTTAATATATGCACTTCCTCAAGGATCTTTTTTTCTAATCACACTATTGACTATATTAGGACTTTTTTCTCTCTTTGCTTAACCTATGATCCTGGGCTATATTTTAAGGATCAGCTTGGACACAACTTGGACACCGTTGTTTTGTGTGCAAACTTCTATTTTCGTCTTCATGAAATAACTTTTTTAAGACCACATTTTGCTCTTCTTATGCTTATGGTCATGGTCAAATTTTCTTTGGAACTGACGCCCCACTGCGCCCCATGAAAAGGTTTGGCAGCCTGAGGAGGAGCAAGAAACGCAAGGAGCAGGATGGGCTGGGAGGCAGGCAGCAGTCGGAGTCCTCGTGTCTCGCTGGTAATATATTCTTTTATACTGTTGTTAAAGTCTAGTGCCATCGTAGCTGAACTAACACATTTTACTCCCTCGCTGTCATTTGTCATTTGGCCTTTGGCTGCTTCTATATTGCTGTGAGTGGCTGGTCTCCTATTTCACACACGCTTGCAATGTAAGTTCAAAAGTGCCGAAGCCAAGTGCTACACAAGGGCACATTGTACATTGAAAGTAGTCCAACTTTCATGTTTCCATGTTTACAATATTGTCATTCACAGTTCATGTTCATATAATTCTTACTGTGAACTAAACGAAAAAACATATGACATTCACAAAAATGGGAATACAAAAAAGTAATTTGAAGTGGTGTTATAGTAAAGGCAGTTACAAGTGTGTACTTATTTGTAACATGGACTGTAAAAAAATTATAAGATATATTTCTATTTAATCAATCTTTGGACTTTTTTGCAGGCCAAATGTGATATACATGCGGACTGACTGATGATTTAAAGAATATATATATGTTCACTTGACTGGACCAGAAGGATCATTGTATTATGAGGGGACAACAGTTGCCTTTTGGCTATATCATGGATGTTTACATTCAACACTGTTTTTATTTCAATAAACACATTTTGACACATAGTGAAGCAAATTGAGGACATTTTAATCGATAATATTTCCAGACAAAACCTTTTTATAATATTCTAATCTAATCTTTTTACAAATCTCACAACACATTTGTTTGAGCTTGAAATAGAGCAGTTAATCATTAATCATTTACCAAAAAGGTTATTAAAAATCTAGTTTAGATGAATCGTTAAAGCCCTACTTTGTTTTGAAACCAGCGGCAGGAATTGACAAAATATGCCTGATTTAGACATTTTTCTTATTTGACTCATTGTGTTTTTTTCATCAGTTACATTCACACATACATTTAATTGGCATTTATTTAAAAAAATATTGAATCCAAACAAAAGGACCATCTCTAATCTAGGCGTCCTATTGGAACACATGTTGAATCGTATAAACCATGACCTCATGTTTTAGCCGCATTGCCTCATTGTCGTGTCGCCGGCTTTAAGCAGAAACACACAAACACTGCACAGTTGTCATTTATTACTTTACTTGTTGGCCACAGATGGAGAAAAGAGCAGTGCGTAAACTGGGCTCACATTCACCTCAGTGTCTCTTTGACGTCAAGCTCCTCATGACTAAATACACAGCCAGCTCCCCAGGGCTCCACTCTCTCATCTGATTTAATGGAGGCGGCAGAAATCTACTCAATGCTGCAGTTATTAAATCAACTCCGGCCATAAATTTGTGTGGCAGCAGCAGCGCTTGTTTCCACACTTATTTTCATTGAACCTCAATATAATGAAATGGTTGAAAGTAATAATATTATGCAAATTATTTCATTGATTGTAATTTTTTGTTTTTGAAAACCGCAGTATTGTGTGAAGAGTTTGTGTACAGTCGGTATGCATTTATTGTATTTCTCTTATTCTTTGACCAAAACCTTGCTGCAGAATTATGACTACCCTGGTAGCTATCTATATAGGGATTTTTATTTTAGTTGTACTTTTACATAAACATTACATTTAAAAGGGACATAAATTAGCACATATGCTTAATGGACTCAGTCTGTACCCTGGTTAGTAGTGTCAATCCCATAGACTGTAAATATTAACGAACGTAGTCACGCCAATCTCCAACATAGAAACTATGGTCGCGGGGAAGGATAATGTGAAAAAACGCATTAGCGGATGCGTTAGCCGGCACTAGCCCCATTCATTTCAGCGAGTGCATTCTGAAGTCCTCAGCATTGACACACATGTGGAATGTAGCGTTGGGCCAAGAGCCAACTTTTGGACTATCCTGTAAAGCTGTTTCCCAGAGGAAAGAAGACGCGACGCCATACAAAAGCATTGGGTATTTCTTATTCCGGGTCCACCCCCACCGGCCCGGAGTGAGATTGCAAGCATGTCAGCGCCCATGCTCATAGACCTTTTGGAGCCGGGACCCGCCCCCACTGGTTAATCCAGACTAACCAAAGACTTGTTTTTGAGACTATTTGAACAAATTGGCGAAGTGTCAAATAATATTTCTATTTGTACACCTGTCTTATTTATCTTCATCTGTTCAGATCACTTCACATATCGTCTGGGTTGTTCCATCCAAAACTCAAAAATGCACCATAGGAAAGGAATAATCTATCCAAATGCAGCGACCACATTTCTCCACAATAAAGTAACTCGTAACATTATTCTGTTAGAAGAAAACTCAACATCTAGCGGTGATACATGTGAATACAAGAGCGCAATTTTGTCTACAGTACTGAACTATATTTGTTTGTTTTCATAAAATGTGTTATTTGTGCAAAGCTTTCCCTTATAGGGGATGCCAGTTCAATTGTATTACATTTCTATGACAATTAATATTTTGACAATTATGACCTGATGCTATTAAGTATTATTATTTTCTATGTAGGATATTAAGTATAGCCCTGGCCCCTGACTGAAACTCCCCTTGGCACCATCAGTAAGATTTGCTGAAGAATAGTTAGACCAAGTGCACGGATTTGGATTTATTTTGTCTAATCAGGAAGAAGGCGAGAGAGAATACAATACCTACAATAACAATATAATGATATTTTAGTTACTTAAAGCTTGAGTACCTAACTATGAAACCACAAAAAACTTGTTCTTGCTCACAAAACAGTTTGGTTCCATCAGTAGTTTTTACATGCATGTATTTTCAGCCTCTATCACATCTTTAGATCAGCTTTTTCCTCCCTCAGTCAGTAAACAACTCTGCATGTAAAAGATAAAATGTAGATAAAAAGCTGCATGACGTGGTCTGATTTGTTCAATCTTATTTTTTCAACTCCTTCTGTTGGGACAAACAAAATATATTCATGTAAGTAAATTATGTACTCCAATTTTGGGCCGCATGTTGGTGCATCGGTTAGCGCTTGTGCCTCACAGTAAGAAGGTCCTAGGTTCAGTTCCACCTCCAGGCTTTTCTGTGTGGAGTTTGCATGTTCTACCTGTGTCTGCTTAGGATTTCTGCGGGTGCTCGGGTTTCATATATACCATATTGTGTGTGTGGTCTGGCAATTTGACTGTTAAAACAAAAGCAGATTAGTGAGTATAGCAACAGTTACATAAGTCAAAGTCATTGCAAAATATATTTGAGGAGTTATTAGTTATTAGAAAATCACCTCAGATCCCTCACATGTTCTATATTCTGAGTTTGAGCTTCTCCCATCCGGTCCTAATGAAAAATAAGAAAAAATACCCCAACCGGTATAAGAAGTCTTTCCTAACCATATCTGTGAACCTCCTAAATACAAGCAATCAGGCAGAGCAGTAAAGGTTCATTTCTGTGTTACTGTATTATGTTCTATACGTCTTATGTGTACTTTCAACTTTGCTTCGGGACATAATACATCAATCTTGAATAAATGCTAACCGTTTGTAGTGACTCCTGGTTTAGCAACACTCTCATTTAGTTTCACAGTAAATGCTCCCATCAGTCCGGTTTCCTTTTTCCTGGGTGGTTTTGGGTCGTCGCTAATAACCACAGGGTGCAGAAGGCTCAGTTCTGCTCTTATCTGGTGCTGGAATGTGCCACAGCAGCGCAGCTAAAATAAGAAGACCGACACAGAGAAAGCAAGGCATCCCAAAGAGGGCGGCGCTGTGCCAACCAAATGTCAAGAGCACACCAAGAAAAATGTTCACCAGCACACTCCTGAAGCGCCATGAAAAGAAAGTTGGATATTATGCAATCTCACACTTTATCCATGGATATCTGAAATGATGAAAAATAGAGCCCTTTGGCAATTGAAAACATATTTTTCATCAGAATTAAAATATTGAAAACAGAAACAAAGGCATGTGCAAATTTCACTCCACTTCATTATTTCCTTACTGGTCTATTTAGACAGTAGTAGTATAATTTCTCATGTATTACTTTTTCTATTATTCCGATCCAGTTTGTCGAACAATAAAAAAAACTTCTCATCCTGTGACAGTTTCACACTTGTCACAGTGAAGTTAACGTTCACATCCGACATGATAAAAGTCAACTGGGAGTCCCATGATGTGCGGTGCGTAACGTGAAGCATTTGGCCCACATCACGGCGGCCTTTCCATGTCTGGATATAGAAATATGTCCTGTGGGCGGAGCCAGTGTCACATGTCACTGTGTGTAAGGTTGTGACGCCAGAGGTGAAGTACTATCATGTGAGAGCGAGCCCAAGCTCCATCCCAACACTAATCTAAATACAAATAACAAACTGATTCAATGGCTATTTCAAAATAAGCGTTTCAATATCATTTAGTTACAGGGAGCTCGTGACATTGTAATAGGTCACACATTGTCTCACCGGCCACTCCTGACCCGGATCACCCTCATAGAGCCCTTCACTTAGTAACAACCAACTTTACGATTAATGCTGCTCTACTTGATATAAAAGTGAATATATTTTTCTTGTTATACTTTGGTTTACACTGTGTACTTTCCAGAGGATTTGTGATGCCCTTGAGGCGATGCAAAAAATGAATCAAAAACGAATTAAGTGATTTTGTTGTAAGGCTGCCTTTTGTCCATTGTTTTTCCCTCTTTTTTTTCTCTTTAGCATTGTTCTCATCAGTATTCTGTACCATCAGTATACTGTCATCACACTTGAAGTCACCCCATATTGCATTATTTTCTTGGAACAGTTCCAGTTGTGATACCTTGGTAGATTGATTTATTGGCCCTCTTATTACGCTCTGTGCGGCTAAATATCTGCAGGAGGTCTACCTGCGGGAAAAGTGAAGCTCTCTTTGCAATTTATAAATTTTAGCATGAGTGCTTGGTACGCTGATATCCCACGTCAGGTCTCAGAAATCGTAACAAGAGTAAGATTACACAGGAAAACTTATTTTAACTGAATGAAACATGTCGTCACATATAGCACTGATGCAGCGCTGATAAATGAGGCCTGCGTTTCAGCTGAATGTTTCATCTTAAACACGTTCTCCTGACAGAGGTGGAGCTCAGAGCCTCTGTCCCTCCAACCTTCCACGCTCTCCCCTCCTCTGGGCGCTCCTCTGGTTCTGATGCCTGGCTCTGTTAGAATGTGGGCTCTGGATTTTTCCAGGCTATTTATTTTTGATAAAAGCTTTTTTGCCCGTAATTTGTGCATAGCTGTGGTATTATCCATGAGTAATGAGTATTATGGGGCGTTTCATTAGAATAACCCTGGTGTCTCAGTTATCATCAGCTGTTTCAGCATACAGCTGAACACTCATTCATAAAGTAGGCCAGTTGTTATCTGGGTTCAATGGCTGAGTATTCCCCCTTCTTTGACAAGTGAATAGTTATTTAATATTATACAATAGACATATGTGTTTGATACCCGGAAATACTTTCTTTGTCTTGTAGATTCAGCTAAGGGCACGTTTACTGATCAGTGGTGTAATAAATGACTGCTGGCTCTATCGTGTGGGTAATATTTAAATGGTCCTTTGCCACATTGCTCCACAGCAGAGGAACATCCCTTCTGTCAGCAGGAGTGAGGCCAGGGCTCTGTCATCTATAACGTCTGTCAGGGCCCATGACCTGCTGCACATTCCCACTGTATGCAACATAAGACAGGATTAATCCTATCTGTAACAGTGACCACCTAAAATAGATCATTAATATTGGATGACATTATTGGATGACAGTTTTCAAACGTTATAGTCAGGGAATAAATGAGGGAATTTTGTGTGTGACCCCCTAACATTCAAATATAGTCAAACATAAAGCCATAATACATATTCAAGCTAGTCTTTATTTCAGACTCAAGATACAATTTAATTTAGTCCTGAAATTATTTGTAGTTATGTTTTCCGTAGCTTCCGGTTTCTCCACGCCGCCCTCCACCCCAACACAAGCGTCCAGCCAGCCCATCTTCACCCCAGTGACGCAGCAGAGTGGACCAAGCCCGGAGCGTCTGGAGCCGACCGTGCGCTCTCGCTCCCTCTCCAACCCTCCTGATACAGGACAACTCTTCAGCCTCCCGTCCTCCACCAAGCCGCCTATTCCTTCGTCATTCTCTACCTCACAACAAGTGGGTCCTGCACACATAACACAGCTTTAAATTAAGCAGAGATGGAGAATTGTATTACCAGAATGTCAATGTGAATTATCACAATAGGTTTTGTTCATGTACAATTCTATTTCAGTTGTTGGGCAGGTTCCAATACAACCCTGATCAGTGATAGTATTCACAAACCGGCCATATTATAATTTTGATTTAAAGTTTTAAAGTACTGGCCAAGACCATGCATATGTTTTTTGACTATTCTCACCACTTCTTGACAACTTCATGAGAAAAATAATGTACCATTTTGTCATGTATGTAATGATATGTATTGAGGAAGAATATGTGGAAGTTTGTGGTGGTTTTTGTTTCATGTGGATTGACTCAGTAATTGTGGCGATTTTTAGCAACTATATAGGTTCCTTTTGACATAATTTCGGGGTTTCATATTTCCCCAATTGTTATTATTATCACATCAGTATAATAATTGGGGAATAACCTGGAACTAAAGAGGCGGGTCAAACCTATCTTTGTATAAATTGTGAACAGCCAAGTAATCAAGCAAAATATGCACAATATCAGTTTATGTATTCCCAGAGATATGTGTAGCCCCTGAACACACAAACTGACCCCAAATATTAATTGCATTTGGATACTCAGTGCTTAAAACATAAACAGACTGGCAATGACTTTCACAAAATCTCTCAGCCTTTCTGTGGGATGCAAAGTGTACACAGTTAACTGGTTCTGAGATTATTTGCATTGTTTGCAGCTTTAGGATGACTGCAGCATTGACTTGGATGACCTTGAGGTGAAGAATTGCAGTAGTCTGTGAATTCTTAAAATGGGGCAGTGTCTTTGATCCAATGGTGCACTGCGCATATTCTCCTTCCTAAAGGTTCTAGCTCCTTTTGGATATAGGAAGAATCAGAAACACAATAGAATAAACAAATACCAACATAATTCTATAGTATTGCAGCCTCAGTGTTTACTTTTAGCTACATTGTTGCTTATCGTCAATCATGTATCTGGCATTTTAATGAATACTTATCTGTTGGGCTGTCTTGGGACCTCAGCAGTGAGTGATAGTGGACTGGAGCCAGCAAGGCCAGATCAATATTTCATCGCAAACATAGTACTCGGCTGATATTAACACCAAGGATTCTAGATTGTGGTGAGACTAATGTCTCTGCCCTTGTCTCCTGTCAGAACTCTGCTGCCACATTCAAGTGGAGTTGCTCGGAATAATCTTGCAGTTCTAGTTTGAGTAGAAGCTGTTTGTGTAATAGACATGCGTATGTTAGTGGGGTCCCGCTGCGATGCAGCACAACAGATTTATGAGTGCGCTGGCTGCATTTTGGCTGGAGAATCGCTGTGTCACCATTTCAGGGCGACACGTTTGGCAAACTGAGACTCAGACTTTTCCATTCTGCTGTGCTGCTTTGCAAGTCATTAACCAAGGGAATGGGTTAGCAACAGGCAAATGTGTGTGTATGCAAATATGCATCTCAAAATGAATGTGCTGCCACATATGTATTTGTGTATTGATCTGCTGCGGTGTTTAAGAAGGTCTTTTATATCCCTGTGATGTTGCATGTCTTGGTCATGGCACATTTATCTGTAATGACTCATAAGGCATCCCCAGCTTCTTGCTGCTAAGCAACGTGGGGATTTCCTAATATGGTGAGGAGAGAGCTCGTTGTTGTGCTTCGGAGGGGTGTGTCTCAGCGTGCATGCACTTCCTGCTTTTTCTGCCACCTCCACGTGAACCTGTCGCGTCGTGCTGAGTGCGTTTTGTCGGCTCAGTACTTGGACAATGAGCTGTGTGTTTCATTGACGGAGGAATAATCCAAACATGCCGGTACAGTAGCTGTGTGCGAGCTTTGCTTCCCCTCTGCAGCCCGCGGACCAGGACTGTTCCACTCTCTCTTTGCGGGGGTGCAGTCTCATAATACTGGCGCTAATGTTGCGCTCCATCTTCTTGGGATGTCTCATTGTCATTGTATTTGTAAATGAATAAATAAGCCACGCCGTGTCTGTCCTGTTAAGTCCAAACGCGTCTCTGCGCGCTCCGCAGGTCGCTGTAGATGGACATGGAGAAAGTGCGTCTCCCTCTGGTCCAGTCCCAGTTTGCAGTAAAGTTTGTGGCGCACTGACCGCTGCGTGCGGGGCTCGTCCTCACTACACAGTCTACTACTGTCTGTGGTCCTGACCTGTGTCTATGTCCGCAGGTTTACGGGCTGTTTGAAGGCATGCTGGAGAAACTTGAACTCGATGATGATGGTGAGTGTTGTTGGTCCGAGCATGTGCTTCAATGACGTCAGCAAGAGTTTTAGCTACATTGTATCTCACTGTTTGGACGTGCTCTGCTTCTGGTTATATTTAGTGATGACATTTCACAAACTTCACGCCATGTTTGAATGAGTCATAATGACAGACTTTTTGTGATTTACATTTACAAAAAATAGGATGGAGCACACACAAGTGATATGTTTTGAAACATATTTTTTAAAGAAAGTCTTTATAATGCGAATGCACTAGTACAAAAGCCTGATTAAGACTGCAGCTTGTGGACCACCTGTGCTGCTGCAGACCTTTCTTTGAGTTATATGCTGCAGCACTCTGACTAATGGTTGTTTTCTAGCTTTCACTGTGGCTTTACTGTAAGATCATGGTTTGTTTTCCAGCTGCTGAACCTGAAAGTGACATTTACATGCGCTTTATGAAATCCCATAAGTGCTACGACATTGTTCCCACAAGTTCCAAGTTGGTCGTCTTTGATACCGCTCTCCAAGTTAGTACTGATCTCTTGCATTCATTTCCTAATTGCTTTGAGAACAAAACTGGTTGAAGTTAATGTTTCATTAAGAGGTTGGAGTATATCACAGTGGTTTGTATGCAAATGTCTTAAAGTCGTTAAACAATGACCTGATACAAGTCTTTGATGTGTGGAATTTTTGTCTCCCATAAGCGTTCAACATTCTTTCACTACATAACAAGTGTGTAGTAAATGAGAAAAGGAGATGATGATATTTACAAAACTATTATGGCTTTTCTTTACAGGTTAAAAAAGCATTCTTTGCTTTAGTGGCAAACGGGGTACGAGCTGCTCCACTATGGGACACAGAGAAGCAAAGTTTTGTGGGTAAGAGCAACTTTTGTTGTGCGATGTTGCTTTTCATTCATTTGTATTATTGCAATGTCACAATCATAAGTATCAACTGTAGAAATTCCTTGCAAAGAACAAAATATTCGGATTTATATGCTCGTAGAATCAGATTATCTTACGAGGAATTATTGTCAGAAAATTACAATTTGATATTTAGGCAAAAATAGTTGTCATGCATAGATCACTGTGGCTTTATAATCTCATGAAAAACAATGCCGAGCACATTTTCCCAATTTCTCATTATTCTGTAAGGTGCCCTTGCTTTGTTCTTCAAACTTTAAAATGAACGCTGTCATAAAGTTGTACATTTTATTGCTTGTCACGGTTGCTGGAGCAATGTCCTATTGAGCAGAACTCATTATAGCTGTCATAGGCCATTAAGCTCAGTAATGACTCTCATCATGTGTTGAAGAGTTGACTTTTTATATTCTGCAGATTGGTGCATGACAGGTTAAACTTGACTTTGACTGGGTAGCAGTCATTTATTTAAGATTTTGCTAAAGATTTGACCATTATTTTAGATATTTTTTTTTTCCTGGGTGTGAAGGGATGTTTCCAAGCAACCGTGTAATGGACTGGGCCAACACTCCTCCACTGTACTCAGAGATTGATTTGTCAGATTAAGAATGTTTATTGATTTAAGTGTTTGTTGTAAATGTTCTCTTTATCCCTACTCTGTTCTACTTCCTGTAAATGTCAATACATTTTCTTACTTTTAATTCCAAACTGCAACTTTATTTGTAAAAACAAATACTTATATTTTTTATACAAGTCATTCACATCAAAATAAGTGAAAATTCTAATTTAATAAAAAATAAACAATGCACATATCAAAGCCCAAACTGTGAATGGAGATTGTAGACTCTGCTTGATTCACTTTGTCGAGTTTAATGAAAGTCTGTCAGTGATGAATTATAAATGTGGAGTCATTGTGAGGATAAAGCCTGCACCACACCCCTGGAACAATATGACCTTACTGCACCATTTTGCCAAAATATCTTACTGTGATATTTCTCATCAACGTTGCAATGTCATTTTTGATAACTATGTTTTTAAAAGTAAAAGTAACAACCTCATACACAATTCCCACACATTTCTGAAAACGTTTATAGAGTTCTGACCATTTCGTTCCTAGTAGAAATGAAATATTCCTTGCAAAAAAGTTGAATCAAGCGTTCTAATATATATCTCTAGACATATATATAGTCAGACCTGAGATGTGCGACGCATTTTGACAGATCAAAGATGCAACACATTTTTGACAGTTTTTAGTCCCTTTTACAAACTTCTTGAATCATTGCTGTCAATTTGCAATTTTGCTTAACCGTGTAACCTGACTACACTGTTCTGAATCTGTGCAAAAATGGCCTCTTGATTGTTGTTGATTGTTCACAGGAATGCTGACCATCACAGACTTCATCATTATTCTACACAGATACTATAAGTCTCCATTGGTGGGTAAAT